>CABFWB010004960.1:8627-42260 GCA_902151455.1 Timema bartmani
TCGGAATTTGGGCTTGAAAAATATAATGAAGGATTTATAGTAACAGGCCAATATTTTTTCCTTTTACACTTATGTATGAGTAGTATGTGCAGAAAAAAAATTTAACTGTTACTGATAGTCCTTCAACCTAAAAAAATTGCTAGAATTTGGAAAATTTAAAAAAAATTGCTTTTTCAGAGCCCAAAAAAGTCATGTGGGACATGTGTTAAAAATCTGAAATTGCCAGGATAGAAAGCCCCTATAGAGTACTTTAAAACAAAAAATATTTCAATAGTTCAAATAAACTTAATGCAGATTTTAGAAAATAACCCTAAAATTACACTTTTTGCCTGTTCGTGATGTAAAAAATAGCCTATATTTCAAGGAGTAATTTTTTTAAAAATATAACAAAAATTGTTTTGAAGTCTAAAAGATTGGTGCAAATCTCCTACCAAATTTCATCAAAATCAAAAATGGTGTGGCAAAATTTTTTATTAATATTTGTTGATTTAGCATGGAATGACCCATACCTATTTTCAAGAAAGGAGACAGAAAGGAGTGTACAAATTATAGGGGCATAACACTGATGTGCTATTCTACAAAAATATATGAGAAGATAATGAGAATAAGAAATGAATTGAAAGGAAGTTAGAGATAGGAACAGCATAGATTTAGGGAACAGAGGTCTACAATACACTTGATCTTTGCCATACAACAGCTGGTGGAAAGAAGGTATGAATATGGGAAAGACTTGTAAATAGTATTTATAGATGTGGAGAAAGCATAAAATAGTGTGGATAGAAATAAAGTCTGGAAAGCGATGGAGGAGGCTGAAGTGGAAAGAGGAGTTGTAACGGGAGTGAAAAGCATGTATGACGATAACAGGAGTTGTGTTAAGATGTAAAGTGGGAGGATGATGTGGTGTGGAGTGTAGCAGGGGAGTGCCCTCTCACCACTAAAGTATCAGGAAAACTGGGGGAGGAAAGAATGAAAGCCATGACGTTCGCTGATGACTTGATGGTATAGGAGGAGAAGGAGAGAAAGTACAGGAAAAGTTACTGGAATGGAATGAGGAAGGGAATGAGTATGTAATGAAATTTAGCATGGTTAAGTGTGAAGTGATGGTAATTACAAGGAAGAGGATAAGTCCTAGTAAAGCTATAAAGTTGGCTGGACTAGAGCTGGGAAAATATCTTGGAACTGTGATTAAGGCGATAAGAACAGGACAGCAGGAGGAGTTGTTCTATAGGTGTGTAAGAGACCTGCTATGGACATTGAATGTAAGAGAGACTGAGAAAGAGGAGGCTAAGGGAATGAATTTCATGAGGAGGTTGTTAGCTGTCATGAGGAGGAACAAGATTAGGAATGAAGTTATCACTGGAAAGGTGGGGTACAGGGAGTACATGAAATAGAGGAAGCAAGACTGAGTTGGTATGGGCATATAATGAGGATGGAGAAGGAGAGGATGCCAAAGAAAATAATGGGAATAAAGTATGTAGGAAAAGACTGCAAGGGAGGCCAAGAAAGAGATGGGAGGAGCAGAAAACAGAAAGTCTGCAAGTGAGAGAGAAGAATGAATGCAATTAAAGGAGGAAGGATGGTTGAAGGTTAGAGTGAGGTGGAGGCATTTTACTAAACCGACCACAGGTTGGAAACAGTTGACGATATGATGAGCTAGAGCTTTAATATTTCTTATTTTTCAGCTTGACAATATTATTTATTGTTTAAGTACTCTTTAATATGTTATTGTTATGCTAATGTTAAAAATACAAAAGTTTTAATGAAGCTTTGCAAATCTCGATGCATTCAGTATGTGAAAGCTAACTAGGAATATAAACATTTTAGAAATAGATTGTATATTTTATACTTTCATATAAAGTCAATATAAACATAATTTTATAGGTGCTGATGAATTTCCTGGACCTGTCAAATGGACCCGGCCATATTTTGATTGTGGCCGCTCCAATAAATGGTTGGTAGCTGCTGTGGTTCCCATTGCTGACATCTACCCTCGACACACTAGCTTCAGACACATTGAATACCCCACGTGAGTATTTTTAGGTCCTTAATACATTTTTAATAAATTTTGACATTTGACTCGGTGATATATTGCATTCTAACAAGTAGGTGAAGGTAATGGCATGTTGAAACAATGAGAGGTGATACCTAAAGCATATTTCAGATATACTCAAAGTTGTTGAAGTATCAGAACATTTTAGATAAATCATATTTGTTGCTCCAAATAACAGATTCTAGCTGTGTTTTAATCTCGTTCAAATTTATTTAATAGACATTTTAACTAAAATAATTTGACTCTAATCTATCTCTAAAATAATCGATTGTAAGTAGATGATTTTTTTGTATTTGATATAATGATTTGATACCATTGATTTTGAAAAGATAACATTATGATCCTTATATTGATTTATCATATATTTTCTATTTATTACTAAAAAGAAAACAACATTTTTAAATTGCTGTTTGTAAATTATTTATTTGTATTTTAAACATGTGATGGATTAGTTCATAACAATTAGCCGCACACACTCTCTCTCTCTCTCTCTTTTTAATTCCTTTCTCATAATTTAAAATTGTTATTGAATTAATGCCACTAGTTAACTAGTTTGATAATTTTATTTTATTTTTGCTTGTAATGTTTGCTGACTTTAGTGAAAAATTAGTTTGAAATAACACAGGGTTTGAATAATTTATAAGTCCATAATGGCACTTATTATTGCCCTCGATAACATAACTAGGGAGCAGATTCATAAGTAGAAAAAATGTTTAAGATAGGCATTAAATATATGGGATTTAGGCACTCAGGGGAAAAAATTGCCCCAGTAAACAATGTAAAATTGATTTTACTACAATCTCTTACTATCTATAGCCTACAAGCAATTCACATTGCTGTCATCACTAGATAATCTTCTAGATTTTTAGTAGTTGATTGGTTCTATTTTCAGATAGAATGTTTTCATTATTTAAAAAACTATTGTTCTACTTCACACAATATCAAGGGACAAAACCTCCGATTTATGCCATTTTACACTTAATGAAAACCCGAACCCAAAAATGTGGATTTTATAATTCTATCTGTCCCTTACCACAGATCCAAAATGATTGGATGGATGAATGTTAAAACTATATATATTTAGATTTTATGTGGCCATACCTTGTGATGTTTTTTTTATATTTTGCCAAGCCCTCAATTTAAGGATAGTTTATTCATGAGTGTTTTTTTTAGTTAACTTTTTTTGAAAATGGCTTTAATGATTGTGTTCAAAATGCATATCTAGGATTTAGTTATTGGGCAAGCATTCATTGAAGGGTAGAATACTGATGGGAAAGTTTTGAAAATTTAAAATATTTCAAATATGATTAACATTTTTGTTTAAAATGTGCATCTGGAGATTGTGTGGTATGACAAATAACACACTGTAATATTTTGGGCGTAAAAACTTGTTTATGGGTAGTTTACTAATGACTGATTTTATTTATCTACCACCGCTTCTTACTACCCGTTTGGGTAATACGCTTAAGTACTAAATAAACAATTGGATTATAGATTGGGAAGGTTGAATTTAAAGGAAGTGAACCTACATTTGTGTGGAGGGAGAGGGGAAAACCATTTAGGAAAAACCACCCCCACTTCACCTGAATGAGATTCAAACCTCGATCTCCCCATCCTCGACACTCTAGCTCAACACAAAACTGGCGCGTTAGCCAACTACTCCGAGGCGGGTAGGATGATTTTTTAAATACCTGAAATATTTTTAAAATGACTCACCCTTTTTATTGTTAATGTTTAAATATTCCTTGTCAACATTTTTTGGGCTATTACTGGTATAATTGATCATTCAAGTGATGTGTTGTTGTTGAATCATTAGTTACAGTATTAACGGCTCCAATCTAGTAATTTGACACTTTACACTTTTTATAGCTTATTAGTTAATTCTTTACAATATTCTGCTACTGCTTAATAGTGTGTGTGTGTGTGTGTGTGTGTGTAACCAAATCTAGTAATCAGAAAAGTGGATAACCCGACCGGTTGGTAAGACACGGCGCTAAGAAAAAAAAATCGGAAATGGTTAGAAAAACAACATATAATTTGGTTTTTATTTCAGATTCACTGCAATATCAGTTCTGGAGATGGATTTTGATCGGATAGATATTAATCAATGTCCAAAAGGAAAAGGAAATATTGGTCCAAACAAATTTGCTGACACGGCAAGATGTAAAAAGGAAACAACAGAGGTACACTATTATAATTTTTAAGTTCAAGCATTGGTAGTCTAAAGTGTGTTCAGAGATTTCTTAACACCAATGTTACAATTTTAGATAAGACTCCTCTCCCATTGTAATAAATGATTATTATCATCAACTGTTCACAGCATGTGGCCAGGTCAGTTTATTAAAATACCCCCATTTTCCCCTATCCTTCCAATATTATTCCCCCTTTAATTGCTTCCATTCTTCTCACTTGCATACTTTCTATTATCTACTCCTCCCATCTCTTCCTTAGCCTCCCTTGCGGTCTTAGTTCCAACATACTTTATTTCCATCATTTTCTTTGGGATCCTATCTTTTTCCAGCCACAATACATGCCTATACCATCTCAGTCTTGCTTCCTCTACTATTACTCTTTCCCGAATAACTTCATTTTTAATCTTGTTTCTTCTTGTGAAAGCTGACAACATGCTCCTCACAAACTTAATTCCCATTGCCTCTATTTTCCTAGTCTCGCTTACATTTAATGTCCATGTTTCTGCTGAATATGTGACAATGGGTACAAAGTACGCCCACTACAACTCTCTCTGCTATCCTCTTATCATTAGATCCTTTCTACTTCCACCTTTTGCCTCAATCATGCTTCCAAGATTTTTTTATGTTCTATACTTTCCTCAACTCTACTGCATACAACTTAATAGCTTTACTAGGCCTCTCTTCATGACCATTGCCACCACATCTTACTTTGCCTTGCTAAGTTTCATTCCACACACTTTCACTTGCTCACTCCATTCCTGTACTTCCTCTTCCTTCTCCCCCCATATCATTAAGTCATCAGCAAACATAATGGCTTTCATTCCTTCCTCCTTGAGTTTTCCTGACAATTTGTTCATGACCATTTCCATTACAAATAGTAGTGGTGAGGGCACTCCCCTGCTTCACTCAATTTTTTATTTAGAACCACTCCATCCTACCAATCTCCGTCTTAACACAACTCCTATTATACTCATACTTGCTTTTCACTCGCATTAAAACTCCTCTTACCACTTCGTCCTCCATTGATTTCCAAACTTTATTTCTATTTGAGCTATCATATACCTTCTCCACACCCATAAATAACATTACCAAGTCATTCCCATATTCATACCTTCTTTCCATCAGCTGTTGTATGGCAAAGATCAAGTCTGTAAACCTCTGTTCCCTAAATCCGTGCTTTTCCTCTCTCCACTTTCCTTTAATTTTAATTCTTATTCTCCTTTCCAGTATCTTTTCATGTAGTTTTGTACATTGGCACATCCGCGTTATCCTCCTATAATTTGTGATGGATAGATAAAGACACTTAGCCTGGCGCAGCAATTGAAGCAAATAATAGATTGTATGGTAACCTTTTTCTAATAAATTAATTTGGTTGATTTAAATAACATTTTCAAACTAACTTGAATGAACAAACTTGTGTTTTACTATTTCACTTTAAAATTTCACACAACCTCTTAATATACACTTTATGTTAAAACACATTTGAATAGTAAATAAGAAAAAATATATAGACATAAAATTTTGAGTGACATGAATCTTAAGGCTACTTTTCACATACATTTAAATTATATTATAGTTTTTTCTACTATTATTCTCATAACATAAAAGTGTTTGCATTTGAAATTAAACTGAACTTTGAATCATTATTAACTTTTCTGCTTATCAGATGAAATCTAAATTTATATTATCAGTAGCTGGATTAATTAATCAAGGTTAGTTTATCTTTTACATTGATACTTTTTATTCGTTACTAATTTAATTTTTAAAAGTAATTTTAAAGCAAACTTAGCTTTAAAAAGATGTTTGTGTTATCCTTCATACTTTCTAAAACACTATGTGATTTACATTTTACTATTCATCCAGGCTATTTGCATATTTTTACTAACGGGATAAGGATGTTGAAAGTATAACTTAGAGTAAATATACCCTTATCAATGTTTAGGAAGGCTGAAAAATTATTTATGAAAAAAATAGCCTCAGAAAAGTTTGGCAGGAATTCGAAACTTGACATCCACGTCACTGTCAATCCAATGTATTGGGAGAATATCACCTTAGACCATGTGGATCATAAGCACTCTAGAAGTCTTCAATAAGAGAGAAAGTCTTAGAGGTGTAGCACCCATGATATATCGAGCATTGATGGAGAGAAATTAAAAATTAAAAGAAAAAAAAGTTCTTCAAAATAACTGATAAGCCACAAAGAATTACTTAGCACAAAAGCTTTAAGTAAGTTGAAATGACTCAAACTTTGCTGTTTATAATGTTAAAAAGGATATAAAAAAAATTTGATAATTAAATGTAAATATAACTACAGAAGAGTAAATCACCCGCTTCTGTGGCCACATGGTCTAATGTGCTACTCTTGCAGCAGACTAGACTGCTTATGACAGGAAGATCAAGGTTCGCATCTCGGTCGAGTATACTTAGAGTGGTTTTTCCAATATGGCTTTCCGCTCCTACTGCACACAAATGGGGGTAAACTTCCTCCAATTATAACCTTCCTAACCCCTCAAACCATTAGCATAATTAGTACATAATTGTATAATCTGAACCACTAATAAGATGCGGTGCTAAAAAAATCAACTGATATTTGAACTGTTCAACACATAATAAAACTATAAATCCTGAATCAAACTTTATTAATATTAATCTAGGTTTTTTAAAACGCTAATCAACTAAATTATTTTTCTGCATCATGTCTTATTGAAAGTTAAAATAGACATTTATGTTCAATTTTGGTCATTTTGAGATGCTATGTAAATCACAAAATAAATGTTCACATGATGAAATTTAAATACATATTTAAAATACATTTGTAATAGTAACCTAATTTATCAGCTTAGAATGTTATTCATGTTTGCAATATAACATTTTATAAATTATATTTAATGCCTCAAGTTGTATAGTTATACAAAATATACTGTTTCTAACAAAATACTTTTTCTCTAACATTAAACCATTTTGTAAATTGTTGAACTATAATCCAGATTTGATAATATTTTATTCTATTCACTTCGACTTCGCACACCCCTCTTTATTACACTAATCTCTTTAAAATCTCTTTATTTGGTCTTAATCAACAATATATAGCTAAATACATATGAATAAAAAAAAACTTCTACCACCCACTTTTTATCTTCTTTTAGTCAACATATTTGTCTGTAAATTAACTTTTCTCACATTTTGTCTTTTAAGGTATAATAATCTCTGTAGTCACATAAAAACACCACTGCATCCATACTGAATCTAAATGTTAATAGTTTCAATATGTCCATGCTTTTATGTTAATCTTATATATATATATATATATATATATATATATATTACCTCTTATAGTGTGAGCCCATCCACGGTTGGGGTTTTCGACGCGGGGGATACCAGTGTCGCTGCCGACCAGGCTTCCGTCTACCAACAGTTGTTCGAACTCCTTTTCTTGGGGAGATTCTAGAAAGGGCTACTCAAGAACAGCATGAAAATGGTTTTGATTGTCAGAGAATAGGATGTAAGTGTCTACCCTTAAGAGCTTATAAATCTTCGCTTTTTTAAACTTTTGCATTTTCTCTTATGAAAGATTACATTCTCTTAGCAGTATATTTGGTTTGATATCAAACATAAAGGTAATAACCTTTTTTGTAGTAATTATTGTTGTCTACTTCAGTGATTCTTAACCGAGGGGGCCGCAAAAGGTTTTTTGAGGGGGCCCAAAAAAATTATTAAAATTTTTATTTGCTTATTACTGAAGTCAATTATAAATTTTACATTTTGGAAGAAAGAATTCGATGATCGTAAGCATGTAAGTACAGTAGACTCTCGATTTTCCAGGGCAATGGAGGGGAGGGAAGCACAGATAATAGAATTTGCGGATAGTACAAATAATCCCCATCTGTTTACCATCGCCATCCAAAATTTGCTGCCCTTTGTTTCTACTTATTTATGTGAAAAGGGATTTTCCACATTAGTAAATATTAAAACGAAGCAGCGAAATCGACTCCGAATCGACTCCTGCATGCGAATAGCACTAGGTAATACAATTGAAACCAGAATATACAAATTAGTGGAAAGTGTTCATCAGTAGAGGTACAATTAAATACATTTAGGTAAGTTAATTTCTGTTTTTTTATTTGTTTGTTATTATAACCAGTAAATAAAGCCACTATTTTATAATAAATCTTAATGATCATTATGTTAGTAAAAATTAGGGGCCACGAAAATATTTTTGATATTAAGGAGGCCGCAAGTGATAAAAAGTTAAGAACCACTAGTCTACTAAGTTTGATTATATTAAAGTCATGCACATATATTGGATTTAACATAAAACAAAATCTAAGTGAAGGTTAGTAAATACAAAATGAAGTTGAAGATAAGTTTAATTTTTATATGACACTTACTGTTACTCGTACTTTCCAAATTATCCATTAAATAAAGGCAGATAATGAAAAAATGGTAAAGGTTAAAAACTTTACTCACTAATCTTCTACATTACAACACATCTGAATGTAATTATTTATTGGATTTTAAGAAACAAAATATAAACACAAATTAAATTATATTGCTTTAAATAAGATTACTATGTAAAAATATGCGAAAGAAATTAAACTACTTATTTGTACTGAAGCAATATTTTTTTTATTTTGGACGAAAAAAAGCATAGTATAAAAACTGCTAAAAAAATTGGTCTTTTTATCACGTACCTTCCTCCCCACCTTAAGACAGGCATGTCAGACTCATTTGATCATAAGGGCCACACAAAACATTAAAAATGCTGAGGGGGCCACATTAAAAAATATATATACATTACCATTATCTTAATTAAAATAATACCATTTTAATATCTTATGAATACAAATCTAAAGTGTATGATTCTATATAGTAGGCTAACTTTTTTTTTCAACATTGGTGTGAATATCTGACTTTAAATCTTGTACCAAATTCTCTTTTTTATTGTTGACAAATGTTTTTCCATAAGCCGAGACCTTTCTTGTGTTTGGTTTAAGGTGGGAAATCTACTGTTATCATAAGTATGTTCTGCCAAACATTGCACAAATTGGGTGTAAAAATTCAACAACTTTTGTTAATTGAGCCTTATCGAGAAAAGAGTAGACATTTGGTACACCAACCTCACATAACAGATTTCCCCAAGTTACTTCAAATTCCCAAATGTTGTGTTTCCTTGACCTTTTATAAAGAAAGAATAGGGCTGTATTGCATGTTGGTTTATCATAAGGTCCACGGGCCACACAAATTCATAAATAAGGACGCAGGCCACAATTTTGACATGCCTCCCTTAAGATAATACTGTATTCTTAATTTAATTTCACATTAACTTTTGTTTACTTTTTACTGTGAATTTTAGGGGTGCATAAAATGCCAGTTCAATGGGAAAAAGCAACACCAAATATGAAGGAATTCTATCTGGAAGAGTTCTATGAGTACAAGAACTACTCTGTTGGTGCTCACTCATTGCACACTCAAAATATGAATATTGACCAAGCTCTCAAGTTCATTCTCAGCGTCAATGCCAAGACATGCAAACAGTAAGAATTAAAACCATCTAACACTATCTTATATACAGGCAACTCTATTAAAACATGGTTTTGCTACAACACACAGTGGGCAAAATGCTGCAAATTTGGTTTAACGTGGTACTTCAACGGCACGACTTGTGCCAAATTATAGCTTTTTATGCTGATTTGCTTTTTATGGTTTTGACTGTAATTAGTTTAATTATATAACATAAAGTCTAAATATATTGCAAAACTAACTTAGTGTAGCTACCTTTATAACTTGTAAAATCAAGTGGCTTACACCTCACACTTCTACATTCACTTCTACATTTACACGTTGTAGAAGTGTGAAGTGTAATAGTTTAAGAAGATAAGAAGAGAAGAAATGAAGTAAAAAGAGTGTTTTTCTATCCAGGCCTAACATAACTATAATGTCAGGTTGGTTTCCTTTACTTTCATTTACTAGAGACATGCAAAAGGTGAGGCTATTTTTAGGGTAAAAGTGGTATTTTTCTCAAAAAGCGAAGATATTATGAGCTGAAAGCGATGTTATTATTTACATAAATACAAGTTGAATTAGTATTCGTATAGAATAAAACTCTGTCTACATTTTTGGTCTATATTATGTATTTAACTATTTACTAACATATTCGGAGAAAATTCAAATAAAAATATGCACAAAACATTTCACACTTAGTAATATCAAACTTGATAACTCAATATCATTACCTTCGATTCTTACAAATAGCCATATCGAAATAATCTATAATCAACTTAGGCTTAGACCAAACAATAACATCACCGAAACATGTTGTCATAGAAGACTAAACTACTATCAAATAAGCAGAAGGGAATACATATTAAAAAGATATAATTTTGCCAAACATGACCGCATGTAGCAAGGTCCATATATATATATATATATATATAAATGTCCTTGCTTGGACTTAGCGTGAAATCTTTTAGAGGCTGAAGACAAAGAATCGATCAATCAAAATTTAGGAATCGTAATGTGTAAAAGTAGAAATTGTGATTTTTAATGCTAACCTCAGATAAAAAAAAGCTTAAATATCCAAAAACACTTATTTTTCTTGCTATCCATTTTATACCTATAAAATAAGTAAAAACTGATATCATTCATATAAACAGTAGCCCTGGTATAGTGCTATCACCAGTGTTACCGCGTCGAAATTATATTGCATGATTTGGTATTTGCCAAATTACAAAGAAATTGTGTTTATTTAGGGAAAAAAGTTTAAATTTGTGTTATTTGTGTGAAAACAGTAGAATTCATGTAAAAATTGGTTTTACCCAAAATGTGAATTTTGCATGTCTCTCTATCAATTACTATACGTTATTGTACAATAATTCTACACTGTCTTATCATACATTTCCAAGCCATTAGGCACAAATACATTTTATTAACTTTGAACTAAGCAATACAGATTATAGAAAGTATCCACTTTTAAATATGGCTGCCTGGGAATGTATATTACAAAGTAAAGTAGGACATAAGCCGTTAAAATTTTATATTACAATCCTTAAAACTGATGTAAGAGTAAGCTTCACCTTTAATTATATTATATTTTAAATCTGTGTTTGGCAAACATCATATTAAATTTATATAATATGTTTATTCTATAATCATCTAATTCTAATGTTTTTTAAGGTTTCACCCTCAAGATTTGATTCTTCATGGTGACATAGGATTTGATGCAGAGCAGCAATTTGTAAATGAAGCAAAGATGGCTGTTAGACTTGCTAACTTCATCAGTGCATTCTTACAGGTAAAATTAACACCTATCCCTGAACTATACACAACACAGGATCACTAAGTTTTGAGCCAGTTTTGCTCAACACAGTTAATAAATCACCTTGTTTGAAGCCCCTTTCTCTCATTACTGAGTAGAAATGATGAATTTGGAATAAGGTACAGGATAGGCGGATAGAAATGTTTAAAAGGGAACACACAAATTACGACTTTTACAATGAAAATAAAATCACAGTTCACACTTTACATTGCTGCCTCTTTTTTTAGTATCGTTACTGCCCAATTCCCTGAGATAGGTTTCATTTTATGTAATTCGTCAGAAGGGAATTTGAAACACACAATGTAACCTCCTACCTAAAAGAGGAAACCAACAAACACACAAGGGAGAAAAGGGAAATTGGTAAAGAATAATAGGATACTTAGATAGGAACATGTCAATGAATAACATAAAGAACAAACATAGGAAATGGACATTGGATGAAAATGTTTAGTATATTTCTTCAACTCTTTATTTGTTATCCATTGGACGACCCTCCTACAAAATAAAAATAAAATACTTATCACAAAAGTTCGATTTTTTAAGCTTTGTTTGTATCATCATCATCATCATCATCATCATAAACAACAATAACAACAACAACAACAATTTCCTATGTGTGCCTCAATCTTTTTTTCACTTGCACACTTTCTCTTATCTAATCACCTTTCATCTTTCTTGATCGTCCTTGCGGTATTCTACCTACATACATCATAGTCCATAACATCTCAGTCTTGTAGAGGGGCACGAAGTCCATTTTTTCAATTCGAAGCAAAGTTCATTTGAATAATATAAGATATTCCTGAAGCTGAATCAAAGTTTGAATATTTAAATAGTGTTTAATGCTGAGTAAAAATATTATACTTTGCACAATTATGTAAATTTATGTATTATATATAATTTACAAAATACTATATTTCAAACATAATTAATTTATTTCGTCTTAAAATGAAAAATTAAGTTACAATCACGAAAATTTAATTCAATTAATTTAGAGTTCTTTTATGCAAACATAAATTTGTTATGGAAATAACAGCATAAAATAAGAACAAATAAACATAAATGTGTGTTTTAACTTAAATAATTATTTTGGTGAATCTTCTTAGTTGTTGAACCTGAAATTTTACTTTCAAATCGAAGTCAATGCGATTAAATATTATAAGGGGTGTCAAAGTTTTTGAAGCTTTGCACACCTCTACAGCCTTGCTTCCTCTACTAGCTCATGTTATCCCACTCTTTCCCAGACACCTTCATTTCTAATCTTGTTTCTCCTCATGACAGCTAACATTTTCCTCATTTTCCTTT
This sequence comes from Timema bartmani, assembly GCA_902151455.1. Classification (NCBI taxonomy): domain Eukaryota; kingdom Metazoa; phylum Arthropoda; class Insecta; order Phasmatodea; family Timematidae; genus Timema; species Timema bartmani. Next base: position 21,487 of record CABFWB010004960.1, read on the forward strand.
CCATGGCACCCACTTTCCTTGTTTCTCTTACATACATTCTAATTTGTTTGCTACATGTATGACCATGGGTACAAAGTACACCCTATAAAACACTACCTTACACTTTGAGGACACTTCTCTTCTTCATAGCAGGTATCTTACATGCCTATAGAAAAACTCTCCCTGCTATCCTCTTCTCATTGGATCTGCTTTAACTCCCACTCTTAACTTCATTCACTCTTCCCAGATATTTTACACTATTTATTTATCTTTTTTATCTCTATGCCATCCAACTTTATGACTTTACTAGGCCTTATTCTCTTTCTCTTCGCTGTGCTAAATTTCATTCCAACTATCTTTCACTTTCACATTCCATTGCTGTAGCTGCTACTGTAATTCTTCTTCCTTCTCCCCTCATACCATCAAGTCATTAGCAAACATCATGTCGTTCATTCTTTCCTCCCTGAGTTTCCTCGCCGCTTTATACATGACCCTTTCCATTACCATTACAAAGAGTAGCGGTAGGAGAGCACTCCCCTGCTTATCCCCATATCTTATTTGTAACCACTCTGTCCACCCTTTATACATCTTAACACAGCTCATGTTATCTTCATATAAACACCCTTTACTTTCATTGCAACTCCTCTTTCAACTCCAGCCTCCTCCGGGTTGAATACCTTCTCAAAATATCCTCTTCATTGTGCCTTTTCCTACTCTCCTTTCTTCATCGTGTGCCCACACCACGCACGGACTCTTTTATTACTTGTGGAGGCGGCCCGCACCTACACCCATTGGCACCGGTGAGCCCAAGGTTGGTTTAAGGTATACAATCAAACGTTGAACTGAGACCTCATCTCCACGCCTGCACGAACGTACAATTCAAAACATCAAACATTGAGCGACCCGCGTAGACCCAGTCACACCCGGAGTCGAGAAAATTCCCTTCATACAATAATAAGTTCATATAACCGCAAGTTAGTGACTCGCGAACCAACCACACATGCATTCGTGGTCGTGTGTGCCGCCCTGACAACGTGCACTAACCGAGTACAAAACCAATGTGTCTCAACAAGCCTCGAGACCCGAGTCCCTGGGCTTGTCGAGGCCGTGTGCAGCCAACACCGCAGGAGGAACAAACGAGCAGGGCTGTGTACACACACCAAAAGAAAAGAGACAAGGAAACTTGGCTCAATCTTAAGAAATTGAATTGCATGTTGTGATAATAATATTATTTGTCAGAGTAACACGAAATATTACAAACATTTCTACAATAATTTTAGTGGACAAAGTAATATAAATAGCCACACTATGATAGTTTTTCAAGCATAAAACAACTAAAAGAAAATATTCGGACTTTGATTCGGTTTCGAAAATATTTCATATATTTGATTTAAGTTCGCTTCGAATTGAAAAAGTGGACTTAGCACACCCCTACTAAATATCCAATTATTTAAATTAAGATAGACACCTGGACATGGGAATCGAACCCGTATCCAGGTGTTGTTTTTTAATTTAAAGAAGATGATATTTTGTTGCAGCTATAATCATTACTAACAAATATAATCACTCATTCAAATATCACGTTTGAACAAAATCCATCAAACTGTTTCAGCTCTAGCTCCATGGATGGTCAGAAATTTAAGACCGACTTTTAGTTCTAAGGCACACCAACCGTCAAATCAACTTCAAAACCACCCGGCTTGGTGGAATAGCTAGCTAACGCGCTTGTTTCGTGTTGAGCTAGACTGCCAAGAATGGGGAGATTGAGGTTCGAATCTCAGTTGAGTGAACTGGGGGTGGTTTTTCCTAAATGGTTTTTCACTCTCCCTTCATTCAAATGTGGATTCGCTTCCTATAAATTCAACCTTTCCAATTCCTAACCCATTAGCGTTATTAGTACTTAAGGGTATAATCCGAATGGGTAGCAAGATGCGGTGCTAAAAAAAATACTTAGGTTGAAAATTGTCACAAAAATAGCTATATAAGAAATTTAAAATATAAAATCTGAATAAACATGTCTGGTCAGTATGACATCCCCAGCAAACTAGGGGCTTTTTACTGAACATTTTGGTGCAGCCTGTCCACAAAACATATGTATTCATAATATGTAAACTTTTTGTCTTTACATGATTTTGACTCACTTAAGCCCTTTGGGATTAACTTCTTTGTGATGTATGAATAAAAGTTAACGCTCCAGAGAAGCTATTTTCAAACTATCTTTCATATTCTTATATGCTATGCCTTATGTTTCAGATCTCTGATCCTAAGGAAGTGTATTCTGGCAAGCGAGTGGCAGATAAACCTCTGTCGGAGGATCAGATGATTGGTGAAACACTCGCATTAGTGCTCGGAGACACTAAAATCTGGTCAGCAGGGACTTTCTGGGAAAGAAATAAGTTTACAAACAGAACACTGTTCGCACCATTTGCTTACAAAACTCAACTCAACACTAGGAAGTTCAAAGTGGAAGATCTTGCCAGACTCAATGAGACAAGTGAGCTATCCTAGTTTTTAACTAGTTTACTCAAAAAAGTATTTAAACGAGACTTATAAATCAATATATTTCAAATAATAATAATAATAATAATTTAATCACTATGAATGACATTTATTTCCATCAAATTTCTACATTTATATGTTCAAAGGAATATATCTGGGAAATAGGGTGTTCAAAAACAAGGTGCTTAGGAAAATATTTGGTCCAAAAATGGGTGAGGATAGTGGAGAGTGTAGGAGACTACATAAAAATGAGTTGCATATTCAGTACTCATCACCAGACATTGTTGGGGTAGTAAAATCTTGCAGGTTACAGTGGGCAGGTCATGCAGCACAAATGGCAGTATACAGAACTGCGTTCAAGGTATTGAATGGCAAACCCAATGTGAAAAGACCACTGAGAAGACCCGGAAGCAGATGGGAGGATATCATTTGGTTAAACCTGAGAGAGATAGGGTGTAATGATATAGACTGGACATAATTAGCTCAAGATGGGGATAGGTGGTGTACTTTTGTGGGTGCAGTAATGAACTTTTGAATTCCTAATGCCATAGAGTAAGTAAGTAATGGGGAAGTAAATTCAGAAGGCTGAGGGGAATAACACAAATAAATTTGGTAAAACTAAATACTTTGTAGTAGGGGTATGTACGAAGCTTCAAAATTTCGACTTGGTAGCAAGAACTTTTGAGAAAATATAAACAATTTAATTTTTTCCTGTCAACAATGATCAAATGTGACTATATTATTAGGGTTATTAAATAGGCATTGATAATATCTACAAAAAGTGTAAATTGCAGATAACATGACTTTATTTATAAATACATAAAAGTAGATCTAATTACTTTTCTTGTACCTTTATGGTGGTTAAATGGTCTAAAGCAGGGGTGTCAAACTCATTTGATCATAAGGGCCACTTTGTAAACAAAAGATTCTGGAAGGGCCGCATTAAAAATAATTCAAAAATTTTCACCATAAATAAAGAGAACTCATATTAGTACCTTATTTTTATAATATACATATATATATATATATATTGTATTACAAAATATTAGGACTGACCTTTTTTCCACCAAAAAAAATGTGTAACCTTTTATTTGCAGCAGACTTCACCGGTCAACCAGATCAAACAAAAATGACGCCTTTACAAACACTGATTATTTACATACGAGACAAACAATGTTACTATTTATTTGGTGGACAAAATATTACAGCTCCCACTTTTTCTGAAACCCACATATCTCTCTTCTTTGATTTTGTGTTTTAAGGTTAAATGGTTAGAATAATCCAACGACCCCTTGCTACTGTGGACAAACGAGACCAATTTCAATAATGTTGTTAACTCTTACCTCTAGAGTAGGAAACTACTATTGAACGTTTTCTCTCCAATGTTCACTGGAGGGTCTGACAAACTGCAAGTATAAGAAATACTCAACCAATGTTGTCAAGCTCAGATAACAATATTGTGTCACTAGCAAAGCTAAATTTTGCTGGTTTCCCCAAAGTAATGCCAAATTTACAAATTTCACACTCTATTTACAAGTCCTTTATAGAATGACCTGCTTTTTAATATACCAGCTTGAAGTGTTAAAATACCACTTCACCCCTTCCATCCCATCTGTTTTGTTTAAAGTTCTACGATGTTAGCATACTCTCAAACTTTACATGGGTAATATTGTCTTGGGCATTCACTGCAATGAGATTGCCGCGCATATGTTATAAACCAAGTTTCTCCTAATGGGGACAAGAATGAGTCACTATAGGTCACTGCTTGCTTCCACTCATTTACCCACTGTCCATCACCAACTCCGTGGACCGCATTGAATGTTGGATCGCTTGCTATAAGCTCTCGGGCCACAAAAAATCATAGCTCAGGCCGCAAATTTGGCATGCGTGCTCTAAAGCATCACACTCAGAATAGACTGGACTGCCAAATTACAGGTAGATTGGGGTTTGAATCCTGGTTGGGTGAACTGAGAGTTTTACTTTACTTTACATCCATTACCGTTTCCAGCCTCTGGTCTGGGTCAGTTTTTATTCAAGTCATATATTTTCCACTACCAGCTTTCTATGCTTGTCATAGCATCATTATCATCATCATCATCATCATTATCCGATGTTTCCACCTCTGCAGGTCGTCTGGCACATCCTCTTCCATTCCTGTCGATCTTTTCAAATTTATCCCTCAGCAACACATATTCAGTCCGCGCCATCAGCTTCCATGTCCTACTGCGCTTGGTCCATTCATCTTGTCCGTGGTCTTCCAATAGGTCTTCTACCCTTCTCTTTGTACTGTAAGGCTTTCTTAGGCATTTTGTCCTTCTCCATTCTCACCACATGACCTAACCACGGCATCTTTTTTCGTTTGAGTGTCTTTTCCAATGGTATAACTTCTAAACCAACCCTAATTATTTCATTCCTTATCCTGTTTCTTCTTGTTACATTCTTATTGGCTCTCAGGAGCCTCATTTGTGCTGCCTACAATCTACTTAAATCTCTTTTCGTCCATGTTCAGGTTTCAGAGCCACATGTCAATATTGGATGATATATCTTATATAACAAAATATTTCATATGCCTTATAATCTAACTTAAGACTAGTACAGTCACAACATCCAGTCCCCGGCTGTTAATTTATTAGTGTGAAAGTGTAACCCCCACATTTCACCAATGATAGATTTTTCGTCTATGCCAAGAATCAAACCTGGAACCCTTTGCTTAGTACACAAGCACACTACCTTTTGATCTAAGGTGTCAGATGGTGAACTGAGAGGGTTTTTTCTAGATTGTTTTCCACTCTACCTACACACAAATGTGGGCACAACTCCTCATAATTCAACCTTCCTCATCCCTAAAACATTAGTGTATTTACTTAATAGGCATATAACCCAAACAGGTAGTTAGACTTTGACACCCGTCAGATATGTTGGGTTGACCAATAGGACATCTTCCGCCACCCCTAATCCTTAAGAAGTTGCAGTGCATGTTTCACACTCCCTATTAAAGAATTTTCTTCAAGGGATTGTGTGAAAATGGCTTATTTATTTTTTCTATAGTGGTAACAGTGTTCATTGTTGGGACCCTATTATGTGTCTTTGATTATTATTATTATTACTATTTTAATTTTTTTGTGATATTCACAATGTATTCAGTGGTGCGGGAAAGGGTAGGGGGGGCAAAGGGGGATTTACAGTGTCCCCTCCCAAACTAAAGGATACAGCGTGAATAACTTTATATTATTTACTTTAAAATGCCTCTTCTTACCAACTAAACATTTTTCAAACAATTTCTAGAGTCAACTGCCTTCTTACATATTTTGTCAATTATGTATCTTGATCACTTCTAAATTATACATTCTCAAACGGTGTGAATTTTAATTCATTAAGATTAAAATAATTGTTATTCTTAAAGCATATTAAAAACTAACCATCCTTATTTATCCATTAATGATTGTTGTACTATTATATTTTGGCAAAAATCCATTAATGATTGTTGTACTATTATATTTTGGCAAAAATCCATTAATGATTGTTGCACTATTATATTTTGGCAAAAATTACTGTACATGAAGTGTGCGTGTTTAAGGAGAATTTATTATGTGTCATGCAGTCTTCCAATGCCAAAATGTTCCCCATCCTCTTTCTACAGCATTCAAGTGATCCCACTAACTTGTAAAAACCCCTCCCCCTTCTCCCACTCATCTTCTCAACTTATAATGTTCATTAATAGTGTTATAAACAAACTTTATTTTCTAATAGCACCATTCTTCAAACACAATTAGCTTAGCACTTTTAATTCTATTTGTGTTCTTATATTTCAGAGGAAGCTTACACCAACAAACACTGGTTTCAATTTTCAAAGCAGCGTTGGTCAACTAATTTTGATTCACTTGAAAAGTTCTTCATGAAAATCAAAATCCGCTTCAATGAAACTGGAGAGTATCTTAAGAAATATGAACACTATCCAAATTTCTACAGGTAAATAAAATATGTATTTATCTACAAATTTACTAACCACTAGATTTCAAAGAGAATATACTCATATTTTATTTCAAGTTTTTTTACTGTGGTAACTTAAACATTTAATTAGTATATCTATTCAATAAATTTAATGTAAACACAATACAAACTCATTGAAATGTTTCATAGGTGACAGTTGGCTTGTATAGTGATTATATTATGATAAAATCACATCTTCACAAAGAAGAATAGCTTTTTAAGTAATAAAGCGTACAAAAATTTTATCTTGGTTAATTTCCTTGATTTTAGGGCTGCCAACATTAATCATGGATATTGGACAACTCCTTACTTTGATTGTGAAGGGAAGGTTCCCAAGTGGGTTATAACATACTCTGTTCCTTTCTTTGGCTGGGACAGTATAAAGGCCAAACTCGAGTTTAAGTAAGTATACTCTTTTTTTCATCCATTACTGTTTCCAGCCTATAGTCTGTGTCAGTTGTTTTTTTATTCAAGCCATATATTTTCCACTACTGGCTTGCTAGGCCTGTTAGCTTCATATGCCTTATAATATAATTTAAGAGTAGGACAGGCACAACATCCAGTCCCTGGCCATTAATTCATCCCTGTGAAAGGGTAAACCCACATTTCACCGATGATAAATTTTTCGGTCGTGCCGGGAATCGAACCTGGAACCCTTTGCTCAGTAAACAGACAGCTAAGGTGTCAGATAAGTAAGTTTAAAAATTGATGTTATGTTTAGAGGTGGAAGCTTTGGATACCCAAGATACAAATAATTTTTAAAAATTAACATTTTATAACTTTAATACAGGTTATTGGTGATTCAGACTCATTATAATTACAGGACACACTTAACAACCAGACCCCAGAACATTCATTTAACACTTAACTAAATGTTATGGTTATAGTGAATGCATTTCAGCTACAACAAAAAATTAGTTGTTTCTATTTTATATTATTCTGTTATATTCTTATTTCCTCTTATGATCATAATTATTCCCAAGATTGAGATTTGAATTTGAAATTCAGGATTTGTTAGTAAAATAAAAATTTGGATTTTTAAAATAGTAGTTAATAAAATAGTAGTAAAATAGTAGTACTTAAGAGTATAACCTGAACGGGTAGTAAGACGTGGTGCTAAGTAAAATAAATGTAAAATAGTAGATAACCCAACTATAGTAATGTTAATTTTAATTTAGATCACAGTCAAAATGCATGAACACTAAATGTGTAATTCTAAAAATGCCTCTTATTTGATTTGTTGATCATACAAAGTTTTTAAAAGTTTCCAACTATATTTCCTTAATGGATTACTGTGTAATTTATCTTTACATCACTAACTAAACAGGCTAAGAATGTAAATACATCTTTAATATTTTACTCCGTGCCATTATGGCAACATCAGTTTTCAAATAATGGGATTCCTATTAAAATTAGACCAATTAGCCTACTCTAACTTGTTAGGGATGAGTAAGGCTAGATTTGGAGGATGTGTATTTGCATTTGAGGGGACTGAGAGTGAGAAACCATTTAAGTAAAAAAAACACCCTCAACTACACTCAATCAGAATTTAAACCCTGATCTACCAGTCTTCAACAGTTAAACAAGTTAGACTAGACAATGACAGTAAAATAATTTAAAAAGGGGGTAATTTTATTAACAAACACAAGTGAAGCTTGTAAAAATTCAAAAAGTCATAAAAATTGTTAACACATTAAAAATATTTACTAATTTCAGGTATGATTCATGTTATGTTATAAAGTTCATTTATAGAATGCACAATGATTTATAATATGATTTACCGATATTTAAAATTAATTATTAGTTTGTAAAGTAATGACAGAAATTCCAAAGTCTTAGCTTGGAGAAACAGCCCCTTGCTCCTTTGTCTAGTAACTTTGATGTTTGACTTTTCAAGTATAAATTTCTTATTAATTTAGACTTTTCAATTTTACATTATTACAATAATTTCATTCTAGTTTATTAAACTCAACCTATAAATTTTATCAAATCTATAACTTCCTTTATTTTTGTCATTTAGATTCCTGAAGATGGTATTAATATACCGAAACATGTTGAATTAATAATTCATCTACTGATTATTAACAGCGTTTTGCTTCAGGGAGCATGGGACTAATTTTAAATATAAAACTTTAAATTCCCCCATTTAATGACAATATTTATGAAAACATCTTCTTAATAACAATTATTGATTAATGTTCATGATTTACTAGTCTTTCTCTTTTTGATATTTGACCATCTATTGATAAAATTTTGTTTTGTTATATATTGTTCATCAACTTTCTATTGTGGTGATTGATTCATGACTTTATGACTTATGTGTTCTTTTAATCGAATATTGTAAATATTGTTCTTAAAATACCTCAGTGATACGTTTTAACAACCAAAGCGTACCAATAGGGTAACATTTTTATATCATAATTCTTAATATAATACTTATTCTAACATTTTTGCATATACTATATTATTACATTTTCTATTTCTAACAAAAAATTTTATTCCACACTTCATATTTCAATTTGATAAATTTTGTTAAACATCAAATCTTTTTCATTTTATTTTTCATAGAATTGTGTCTTATTATTTTTATAATTATTGTCAATTAACTTTCAACTATTCAATCAATATTATTTGCATAAAAACAATATTAACATACTTATATTTTTAAGGTATTATTGTTTTATTAAAATCTGACAGCTAGAAAAAGCTACTATATCTTCTCTCATATATTTATACATCAACTCATGTCATCTGCAACTGTCACTTTTTATATGTATTATTAATACCTATAAAATAACACTAATAATATAGTTAAATTTGATCAATGTTGGCCACAAAAAATATTTCTTTATTTTCTAAAATGTGCTCCAAATGTCCATTTGTAAGAAAACCAAGGTATAGCCAAGAAGATCTAACCCTATTTCTAAACAACCTTAACTTAATTTCAGCTCTGAAATTTACTTTACCAACCTGGTAACGTTCCTTGATGTTTACATGAGGTTATTAGGTGGCCACATCTAAACTTCAGTACATATTAAACCCGCAAAAAAACAACAATATTTACTCTTTGATAGCTACCGTCCATTTAACACCAAACAATATCTCAAATTCAGTCTTGCCATGAAAGTACACGGTATTTCCGCTGATCCAAAATTCTTTAAAACCACATAAAAAATCTTAAACTTATCTTTTACAGCAATAGGATAGCTTTTAATTGAAACCGCAAAGCCACCTATACATGATTGATTGATTGATGAACCGCACACTCTACCTATCTATCTCTAGTAAATAAGTACCCAGGTCTAGAAAAATTTCAATAAACTACATGTGTGAAAGAGCTAAAGAGTATGAGAGCATCAGCTATTATGTGCATAAGAAACAAAACTCAAATAAAAATGCTGTCTTTTACTGCTTGATAAACACGGACAGAAGCCGAAAAGTGTCTGTGTGTGAGTCCCGACAGCTGGACACACCACTCTTTATTCTGTCGCCTGGCCTGGTTCCCCCCTCTGGAATGCTGACACTGTGTATGTGGTCAGCGCCCTCTATTCTATTTGTTTACTAGCTAATCATAATATCGTGCAATACTCATTTAGTCATTCATAATCTAAAACACTAGGGGTGTGTGAAGGCCACTTTTTAAATCTGAAGCGAAGCCGAAGGCCTATATTGATAATTAATGCACAGACGCTTACTGATAAGCTTAGTAAATTATCAATAAAGTTTTAATATTTACTTAAATCATGGAGTTGATAAAATTATTTTGCAAATTTTACACATGCATGTCTTTTTATTTGTATTTCTATGATAATAATTATAAATTAAATTCTGTTTTCGTTTCCCACTTTCTGTATCAGCCATTTTGAATAGTAAAGAAAATGCGAAGAAGTAATGAAAAACTTCTGTGACAAAAGGCACTTGTAAATTTGTCACAGATGATTCCAGAGAGATAGAATATTAAGGACTAAACATTAGACACAAGCTGGGATGATAGCACAACTAAAGTGATTTCTCTGCTTCATACCTGTGACCATGGTGTTATTTCTTTATATGTATTTTTATTTTTTACAAAATTGTGTTGGCGATAGTGAATATAATATATTAACATTTAATTACCTGCTTTTGATCCATGCTTACATTATGGTGGTTAAATTACTAGTCGTCGTTAAAATTTTGTTTAGTAACTGTTTTAAAGTGATCAAATATTGAAATATGTAATATTCATTAAGATAAAATTAAATATTTGATAATTTATAAATTTTATCCTTACTTCAAAATGTTTCAAATATGCGAAGGTTATTGTAGATGTTGAAGTCGAAGCCAAAGGAGATTTGACCTTAGACTCCAACTTTGACTTTTCAAAGGTTCGCACACCATTACAAAACACTACCAACGCTTCTCGATTTAGGCTGTGTGGTTACATGTGTGTTTTATATTAATCCTATATATTATTTCTGTTGTCCCCATCCCTTTTTCTCAACTAATACAAAGTCTACAGCGATGAATAAGGTATTAGTGGATAGGATTTATTACCGACTTCTGACATAGCATACTCGGTTTACATTAAAACACAATTGTTTAAAATCTAAGTGAAAAGAAAATTGATAATTGCATTCTGACATCAAATATTTTATACAAAGAGGTATTGTAAATTTTAAATACGTTCACATTAATACACTCTCTTTGCTATTTTATGCATACACTTTGCTGAGTATTTAATCTCAACAACCCAACAAAAGACTAAATCATTTTTTGGGGGGGAGGGGAATGTTGAATGTGCGAAAGTTTCGCAAGGGTTTACTGGTATTGTATAAATGTGTGTGCTTATCAAGCATTAAAAGACAGTATACACACACTTCCAAACCTTTTCCTTTGCCGAAGTTGAAAATGGTATATATTTTTTTTATATATATTAAGGTGCATGTTTTCTATATGCACATCAAACACTCATCAAGTGGTCCGCTTTTGGGAAAAGTTAGGGAAATACACCACTAGAAGCACCCAACCAAACCATTCTATTTAAAAAGACACATAAGTAGTTAGTTGTGTATAAACAGACATAATTTATAAACTTTCTTGTATGCCATAAACTCAAATCTAAAAATTATCTAACTTCATTAAAACCATAGACAGACTCTCAACCTTGCAATAAAAAAGCTTTCAAAGTCACTTTTTTCCTATAAAAAAAAAGTACTCTTTGTTTCTCCTGAAAGGTACCAGTCTTACTTTCATGGATTACACTATGATCCCATCTTATAAGGCATAGTGGAATAATTCAAGGTAAGTTTGCTACCTTACAGGCTAAATGAAGTGTACATTCCTCAGAATGTTTATTAAACGCAGCTCTACTGTAAATATAAAAATAACTCAATATATTAAACCAATTTGCAATTATTTGGTGACCTGAATAGGTTAACTGGATGATATTTGTTTCAAGTTTGAGTCTACAAGTGGTTATGAGACCTAAACTAATTTATTTCTGTGATAATTTAAATTAGTAATCGGTTGGGACATTTATTTTTAAAAATTAACCAAGAACATTTGAACAAACTAATAATATAATAGGTATATTAGTCAATAAATCAAAGGACCAATTTGAATTGCTTTTATAATATAAATATATTATATATATTATGTTCTATTATGTTGTTTTTTAATGTTATAGGGGTGTTGTAGCTGTCACCATGGATATGCTCCAACTTGACATTAACCAGTGTCCGGACAAATATTATGTGCCTAATGCCTTTAAGGATACTCATAAATGTCACAGAAAAAATTCCTATGTAAGTTATTAGAATAATTTTGATTGGTACCTATTGTATAATACATAAAAGTCAATTTCTTATCTCTAATTTATATTATCTAACAATGTATAGTAGGTAAGATAGTGTAGAAATACAATAAGTGATAATAAAGGAAACCAACCTTAAAGGATAGTTAGGTTAGGCCTAGATAGGAACAAACATACTTCTTTCATTTTTTCTACTTTTTTTTTTACACTTTCCATTTCTTCACACTTCCATAGTTACACATTGTTTTAATTTTCTGAAATATTCCTTTTTCATTTAAAAAGACACATACATAAAACACAAAGGTATTATATGAAATTCTATTCCTGAAGAATTACATTTACAAGCTATTAGGCAATAATTCATTTTATCTAACAGTGTTTTTATAAACACAAATTCTGCTATTTAGTTAAAACATTGTAAAAGTGTAAAGATACTTATAAACCTATGAATAATGTATTTACCCACTTTGGGGGCCGCATGGTCTAACGCACTACTCTCTCAATAGACTAGACTGCTGATGACAGGAAGATCAAGGTTCAAATTTTGGTCAGGTGTACTGAGAGAGGTTTTTCCAAAATGGTTTTCCACTCTCCTTCTATGCAAATGTGGGTACACCTCAAAATATAACCTTTCTAATCTCTAAAATTATTATCATAATTAGTTCATAAGCATATAACCTAAATGCGTAGTAAGACGCGATGCTAAAAAAAATATTATCTGTCTTACCACAAATATATACAACGTAACATAAATAATTCTATACCGCTTTTTTTTTCCCTCAAGGAAAATAAGTTTAAATTTAAAAACTAAACAAAAAAAAGTGTCAAAATAAGTGGTTTTTGGGGCATTGGTCACTTGTATAATATTAACTTTTTAAAAGCAAAATAATCTCTTTCCAATTAAAAAACAAGTTTTGATAAAATGAATAATATTAAAAACTATATTTTTATTCTATGGTTCATTCAGCATGATTTTAATATTATTTAATTTCCTATAAAATATATAGACCATTAACTTTAAACTTTTACCCAATGATTCGCACAGAATGAAACCCAAATATTTGACTGTAGACTACTAGTGAGTTTACAAAATGTGATAATGTTGTTTGGATTAGTTTTAAGCTGATAACACACTGACTCATATCATATACTAGAAAACCGCCAAATATATTGATGTGGTTTTATACTACCACTGCTATAAATAATGAGTTAATAATGATTCTATGAATGAGATAAACTGGGCAGGATAACTCTGATCACACAGTGTGTATCGAAGGTCCCAAGTTAGGTTCTCATGTCATTTTTCAACAAAATGGCTTCCAAACCATGCATTTTTAATAGAGTTGAACTATAATGAATACTCTACATGTTATCATTGGTTAAACATTGATAATTTAAAAAAAAACTTAAAACAAAATTAAATATAGATTAGAATAATATTTAGTATTGTAGCATGGCTCTGCTGTAATAAATAAAATTTTAGGGATTCATAAAGATGTTTTTAATTCTTCAGAACTTAGCTTGCGTTTGTTTCCAAGTGACATTCTCTTTGTGTTTTTTTTAATATGCGATTAGCCTGCTAGGAAATTGTGATACATTTATTACACTCCCTGTTGAAGAGTTATTACAAACTCAAATTTATACTATAATAATAACAATAAGAATAACAACAACAACAATAACAATGACGACAATAACAATAATAAAAAGATGGCATAGTAGGAAAATAGTAGAGCACAAATAAAGGTTAAAACACTAACACACACTTCAATATTTCGATGCTATATAGCATCTTCCTCAAGAAATAGTAGTAGTTAGACTAGACAGGATGTTGTCTCAATGCACTTTATTTCATACATAATATAATAATAATAATATCATCATCATCATCATAAACTGTTTTCAGCCTAGGGCTGGGTCAGTTTAGTGAAATGCCTCCATCTTGCTCTATCCTGCACCATTCTTCCTCCTCTAATTTGTTCCATTCTTATCCTTTCACTCGAACACTTTCTGTTATATGCTCCTCCCTTCTATTTCTTGGCCTACCTTGCGGTCTTTTTCTTACATACTTCATTGCCAACAATTTTTTTGCACTCTCCTTTTTTCCATCCTCATTACATCCTTTACCATCTCAGTCTTGCTTCCTCTATTATCTCATGTACTCCTTGTACCCCCACTCTTTTCCCGATAAGTTCATTCCTAAGCTTGTTTCTCCTCATGACAGCTAACATACTTCTTACAAACTTCACTCTCATGACCTCCCCTTTCCTAGTCTCTCTTACATTCACTGTTCATGTTTCTGCTTCATATGTGACAATGGGTACAAAGTATAAAGTAACAATAATAATTATCTTTTTTTTGCTCACACACTTCACCTAAAATTATACATGTTCTCATCTTTGTGTACTACAGTGTGTGCCTATTTTGGGGCGTGGATTTGAGATTGGTAGCTACAAGTGCGAGTGTCTGCAAGGCTACGAGTATCCCTTTGAGGATCCTATCACATATTTTGATGGGCAACTTGTTGAAGCAGAGTTTAGTAACATTGTTAATGATAAACCAACAAGGTAAGTCACCAAACACATTCTTAACTTTTGATATTGGGGTATCATTTAGTACAGTTATTTGCTTTTCTTGTCTAAATGCATTTTGCTTTTGGCTTATTCTATACATATAGAGGTAACAGAATTTGGGGTGTTTATACTTTACTACCCAGGAAAATAAATGTTTAAATCATTTAGTTTGTTGTGATTTGGTTTGAGAAATTGAAGACAAATACATGTAGCTAAGCTCACACTTAGAGAAAGAGAAGACTGAATTTTAAACCTGAATTTTCTTTTACTCTCAAACAGCATTGGCGTGACCCGCCTCGGTGGCGTAGTTAGCTAACACACTAGTTTCGTGTTGAGATAGACTGCCGAGGATGGGGAGATTGAAATTAGAATCTCGCTCAGGTGAACTAGGGGTGGTTTTTCCTGAAGGTTTTCCACTCTCCCTCCACGCAAATATGGGTTCACTTCCTCTATATTCAGCCTTACCAAATCCTAACCCACTAGCATAATTAGTACTTAAGCATATAACCTAAATGGGTAGTAAAATGCGGTGATAAATAAATAAAAAGCATTGGCACATCTTTAACTTCCAGTAACATGTATGATTTCATTGGCTGATACTGTTTAAATAAGTTTTATATTTGCTATGCTATGCTGTGTATTATGATATGTAACTCATCATATGTAACCTCTTCCACTCCCCAATATCTTTTTCCATTTTGACCATATATCTTCCTAAGCGCAGTATTTACAAACACCCTAAATTTGTTTTTGTTATATTTCACAGCCATAGAGAAAAACCTGTAAAACTATTGTTTTGTATTTTGTCTTTCCATGATAATTCTTCGTGCTCCTCTGCCTCACTATGATCTCTCTTTACAACATAGTAATACTCAATATGTTTTACACAGACCAAATGTAATTTTGATATTTAAAATAAATGTTTCAATGCTCAATCTTTCTTTAAGCTAAAGAAACAGACATCCAACAACATCAACAATATCTTCACATTTGATCATGTTACAAAATTATCAAATCTTGTGATGCTTATGTAATCTTGGCTATTTCGGCACATTCTGTGTCATTGACGTGTCATGTGTTGCTTACTAAAGAGTAGTTTTAGTTACGTGTAAGATTTGCTACAAAAAGTAAATAGTTTGGTTTTATTTTCAAAAGTTAGGCCCAAAGAAGTTAAAGCATGGAAATTGTAGGTGTAGTTGTATCTTCAAACACTTTACACACATTCTTGGCATTGTGTCGATAAAAATATTGTAGCCCAATGATTTGAAGGATCCTTGGAAAGGAAGATAAGTTGAATCCAGTACCTTTGGTTTAGTGTGTCAATCACCCTATCATTTGAGTAATCTAGGCTCTCATTCAGAATCTGTAGCACAAAATGGACTGCCCTTAGTGTAATATTACTAATATAACATTATAAATTCAAAAGACCTGTTTCAGTGGCTGAATGGCCTAAGGCAGTGAATGGTATTCAAACTGGGGTATGGGAAGACATATTATATATTTAGCACCGTGTCTTACTATCAGTACACTTATGTTTCTCATTTAAATCTTACTATCTAATACAATATTTTAGATAATGACTATAAAAAATGTATAACTTTCATTATGCACAAACAACTTTGGGGGTACAATGTTGAAGAGAATATCAGGGTTAGGTGAATAAAAAAAGTTTGAATACACACTGTCACTCTCTTGTTAGACTGACCTGCTGGTGACAGGGAGAGGGGGTTCAAATCCTGGTCGGGTTTACAAAGGGTGGTTTTTCCTAAATGGTTTCTCATCCCAAACTTGTTAGAGTACTTATCATATATGTGTAAAACCTGAACATGTGGTAAGATGCGGTAATTAAAAAAAAACTTTCTTAAGATTCTTGTAATAGTAGCATAACATTTTTCAAATCTAGATAGTAAATACAAATTTTCTATACTTTCCTTTTATCTTACTAAACTTGTATTGATATGTAAACTGTTATCATTATAAATGACTTGTTTTTCTAGATATGACATGTTCAACTGTCGACTTGCAGGAGCCACCAGTATTCAAGCAAGCTATGTTACATTTCTTTCACTGATACTACTGATACGTATAGTACTGCGCTAATTCTATGCATTATATAAAACATTAAATGTTTAAAGGGAGGATTGCATCCTCATTAAATTATAGTTTACTTAAGAACATTTTAGACACTTACTAACAAAGCATGTGTATTCACATTTTAGTTTCAAAGTAAATAATCTCTAATAGGATACAGTAAATAGATTATTTTGTGGGATACATGCCAATATTGCTGTGGTATATTTTTTATTAATAGAACTAAACATTCCGTCATTTACTAATAATTAAAGTATTCTTTTTCCCCATTATGGTGATGATATTCCCTCCAAGAAAGAAAAGACTTGAAACATAACAATATATCACATACCAAATGTTGACATGTTATTCTTGTATTAATTAGAGATTACCGGTACATGATTGGACTGACAATCATGCACAAGAGTGTTAGGGATGTTGGTATGAGTGTATTTGTTTCCCAATATACTTCAAGGTTGGGAACTAGTACCTAAATATCTAAACTTAATAATAAAATGAGCCGTGTTACATTTTTAAACATATTTTAGAATGTAAATATGTTGTAATTTTATTAGAGTACATTTTGTTTACTGTCCTGAGGCACTGTTCAGTTATTGATGTTTGATATCAACATCAAGTTAAGATGTTATGTTAGTTTTTATGCATGTGCTCATTTGTTTAGTACCATTCTCTCTGTTTCTTGTATTTTCATTGTGAAAAGAAAAAATTTGAACTGCTAATATTAGATGGAAATTAATTTTTTTTAAGTGAACATTTTGTCAGTAAATGCTAATTAGAGAAAGTGTAAACAATGCAGGTAAAATCCAGATAACAAAGATGACATCATTTTTCTACCTTCTATATTAGTGAATGTCATACACAAAAGTAAAGGAAGAAGTTGTCATATTTTTGCATTGGATTCTAGAAAAATGTTTTCCTTTTTCCCTGGACGATGTTTTTTCTTCACTCCACTCATTAGCTTGTTTTCCATTCTTTTTATATATCTATGTATGTATTATTTTATCATTTATTTAGCCATTGGAACGTTAAACATTGAGCATGTTCGAAGTAATCAACAATGAATAGTTTGTTTGTCAAATTGTTTTATTCTTTTGAGCTGTTAGAAGAAAAAATTATTTATTTATTAATGTGACATGCCTCTACATTCTTCCATCCATATGTATGTAACACAAAAAGTATTGGAATCTAAAAGAGTGTGTTATAAATGTTAACTCTTTCGTTGGCTACCGAGTGTTCTGTCATTTGTGTTTTTAATCCAATTCCATTAAATTTCCTTTCTCGAGTGGTCGAGAATGCTTGTTTTAATAGCAAGCTTACCTTTTTAAAAATATGTTTTATTTTATTCTGATTTACTTCAAGTTAGTGCTGAAAACTGTGAATTGTCAAGGTTTCACAATTTCAAACAAGTAAATCATATCATACAATTTATATTAAAATCACAGCTGCAAACAAACTGTTTGCTCCAATTATGTTAATAATGTAATTTTATTTAATGGAACTTTATTTTTAGGGGTAATATATGTCTTGTCCAGATATGTCACCATTAAATTGTGTTGTTTACTGACGCACACGCAGTTGGCTCGACTTAGTTTATAATAATTCTCAGACTTCTATCATAATATAAAAAGTTTTAACCTTCCTAATATATAAACTGAATTGATTACTCAACCACTTTGAAAGATTAGGATAAAATAACAAGCATGAGGGAAAAAAGTAGCCATCCAAATGGATGAGTTACTTGTAGAAATGAATATAAACAAAAATACCATTAATAAAACATTAATAGTTTACATGACCACACAGGTATTCAAATAATGTTGATTTATGTGCATTTTAGTAATAAAGAGTTCCACTATTTTTATACCATTTATAATAAATTGTATGTCATGTGCAGCTTATGTGAAGTGTTTGTATTTAATGTTTCATTGGTATTTAACCTATGTGATTTTTATTGTAAAAAGTTGTTTGTGGTAATGGTACAATTTACACTTATAGTAAATAGTGATAAACAGTACTAAAAAGAGTATACATTCCCAGAATATAAGATGACCTATAATCATGAATCTGTACATACATGCACCAAATGACAGAATTTTTTTTAAACAATAACGAGCTACCACATATACACTCAATACACCAACAACTAGGGAAGGATGGCCCTAGATATGAGATAAACCAGGATGGCACATTGGTAAAGCATAGGTGGCAAAACCACAAGTCCCGGGTTTGATTCCCATGTCCAGGTTGTCGTTTTTCACTTAATTGAAAATAATGAAGGTGCTAAATATAGTGATTACTTTAGTGTAAAGAGTATTGAAAAATGTGTTACTTATAATTTTTACCTTAGTTGAAAAAAATGTCAATTATATTGGCACATTCAACTAAAAATATATATATTTACAGTTCCACTACTTAAATCATCTTATACAACAGCACTTTTATTATTTTTATCACTAGGTATTGCATTTTTTCTCTCCTAAAACTATTTTAGTTTTTTCCCCTCATAGTTTTGCTCTGATCCTTTGTGATAGAAAGACAACTTTGGAATTTTTTTAACATGCCACACTTAAAGCCATTCTGTGTATTGACAGCTCGGATAGGCTTTGAGAAATTTATTTAGTACAAATAGCGGTTCTTAAGTCATTCTGCCGATCACTGCCAGTATTAGATGATCTTGGTACTTCATATGTATACATTTACAAAATTTCCTACTCCATAAAATATTCTACCGATCAATCCTTAAGGAAATTCTCTGTTTCATGGTAAGCAATCAATTGTAATATTGGTTTTTAGAGATGTTAAATTTTATATCTTGATTCTTAAGTGGAAGTTCTAGAATTTAAACGAAATAGAAATATTCATAATTTGGCAATTTTTCATGTTGGCCATAACTAATTTTATTGCCGTTTCATTTTAACTCTGGCAAATTGTTTATGTATTTGTTTATTACTTACACATTCCTCAGGTGGGCTTTCTTCACTCAATAATTTACCTTATTTTTTCCAATTTCCATTTTTATATAATCATTTAGCCACTGAGCTGCCTCATTTTCAAACGTTTTACACTTTTAAATAGCTAAAACCAGGAATTGTAACCTCTCTAGCTATTTTTATATTAATTTTATGTCATGGCACTGAACTACAATCCCTGATGGTAGTGTTTCTTTTTAAAGCATTCTTTAATAACATGATGGTAGTTGACTGTGCTGTACATTCTAGTAAATAGTTTTTTTAATGTTTTTTTTTAGTTTTATTGAAAATTCAAAGTTTTTGTATTTGTCCATCTTTAATAATTAAATCCAAATAAGTTCCAACATTTCAACTTTTTAACACACACACAATACAGAATAATTGTCCTGAAAGATGAATGAATTTTAAAATGTTTTTATAACTAATATAATTCACAATCTATTAATTATTTTATAAATGTAATTTTTATATTAGATGCAAGTATACATAACATTTTGGTTATAAATGCTTTTGTATTTTTCCCACATTTAGTCTGAACTATCCGTCCATTTAATTGTGTTACTTTATTTATGTATGTTTATTTACAGTATTGATATTTTGTATATTAATTTATTTATAATATGCTAATTACTTATGGTAATGTCAAAAATCATTCCCTAAATTATAATATTCAAATTTATGTATATTTTCCACAAGACAGTGGCCCCATTATTTATAATACAACAAACATCTGACTTCTTTACCACAAACAAATTTGTTCATTTTCTATAATGATCCTCCTATCATAACTATACTCGTAATATATGTTTAAAGAAGGTACAGGAAAGGTGGATAGAAAACATATAAAAGGGGATGAACACAATTTGGCTTTTACAGTGAAAA
>CABFWB010004961.1:5264-32919 GCA_902151455.1 Timema bartmani
CACACACACACACACACACACACACACACACACACACACACACACACACTACAGTAAACAAAAAATATATAAATAGGTTCTTAACACTATCTTAAACACTATACACACAATATACTTTAATAATTGGTGTATCAGTAAGTTTATCGTTTGAAAGAAAAATCTAATCTTAGGTTTTTGTCTGGTATCTCACGAATCATTGACTGTTCTCAGGGGCGGCTTAAGGGCCGGGCGAACCGGGTGTCTGCCCGGGGCGTCAGTTCGAGGGGGTGCCAAACAGAGCGCGAACATAAGCTAACATAGCTTTGGAATGATATGAAAATAATTCCCAAACTTCACAACTACAAACCTAACATAGCATTGACCCCCATTCCCGAGAGCTCTCATTTTTAACTCAAATCTAGCCTTCTCTAACTCTTCAAAAACGCTGAGAAAACATTTTTGTATTCCTGAACTAAGATCGTTCGTATTCGAGATGAGTGATTGAGAAAACAACCATTCGAATTTGCTTTAAGTTGTATACTAGTTTCTCATACAAGGAACTAGTTTCCAGTGAGATCAACCAATCCCAGCACAGGATAAACGTTAAATATTTTCCAATGTGTACAATATTTATCTCTGTGCATAATTCATGTGATACAAAGTGATTTCTATATGATACTGGAAGGATATAAACATACTCATTGCCAAGAACCAAAGCGTGGTGCTCAAGTTTATCGCCTGCTTCATTGCGGTGGGTTTATTGAAAGTTCGATAACTATAATGAAACAACTTAGCTAAAAACTATATTACATTTGTTTGAATGACATACTTTGTGTAGAAGTTTTACTTTCAAACGATAATTTAGTTTATAGGATTGTAGGAAGTACGATATGTACTAAACCCTGATTTTAATAGTAATCTCAATCTGTAAGCTTTATTTCGTACCGGAATACTATCATATTATGTTAGTATTTTAGTGGGATGGACGGACATTTAGAACGGAAATATAAATTTCCTTCTTGAAGGTCTCTTATCCTACCTAAACACTAAAGGGTAGGATTCTTGTACGAGACAAAGCCTTCCAAACAAGCTTCCTTCAAAAATCATCGTATATATTAGTCTACATCAATTCAGTTAAAGAAAAACTAACCAGTTTCGAACTTTGTTATGCTCTTGAAAGCTTTTACTAACACATTTATTTCATTTAACTAATCACACATTGTTGTATCTCATATATTTAATGACATTAATGAACGATGTCAAAATGCCACGTTGCTTTATATGGGTGTAAGAAAGTCAGAATTACCTAAAAGTTTTCTTCTCTCTTACAGAATGGTATGCAGACGACAGCTCTAAAATTTCAGCCTTGTATGTCCATCTAGTTATATTATAGAGATCAATGGTGATAAATATCAATTTTCTTACTATTTTAAATAAAGTTATTTGAATACTTTTATTGTATAAAAAAGAAATGTTACTTTTGAGCAAAAACGTATTCTTCTGGAATTTATTGAAGGTATTATCTTAAAAGCATGATAAACAAAGATTTTTGTTTCATTACAACACTTTTAGTATTATTATTAAGAAAAACAATAAGTATAACAAACCTTTGTAAAAACAGATAGTGCAGACGTTTGAAATTGTCCCTCCATCACGTCTTCTAATGTGTCAGTTAAATAACATGTACTATTTTTATTCAATCTAAATAGCTTGGAAAATTAAATGCTTTATCACTAATGGCTATTCCAAATTTTCCAGAAAATACTTTTTTGGTCCTTGCCCCTCCTACAAAAATCAAGTTCCATCACTATTGTATAAAATAACAATGTTCTTGATTCTTAGGGCCAATTATACAATGTCACGTTTAAATCCTCGTAACTTAACCGTTGGTTAAACTTGGCGTTGCGTTTTACAATACTATTTTGATGTGCTCGTCAAGTTACGGACGGGTGCCTTCCATTAGTTCTAATTATTAAGCTTCTCGGAGCACTAGATTTGTTACAAAGCTTTTGATTGGCTTAAATTGAACCAATAGATTTTAAGTAACTATTTAAATGTCTGTGGAGTTATGGAGTTGTTAGGAAAACAGAGTAAAAGTATAATACATGTTTATGTTGTTGTTTATAACACGTCATGTTATTCAATAATCATATTCATACAGTTTTATAAGTTTATAAGATATAATGCTTCTTTATATGAAAATAAAGATCGGTATACATACATTGTTTATTTTAAACAGGCTTGTATTTTAACGCTATTTTTTAAGCTTCAAAATAATCAAATATCTAAACAGTAAAGTCACAGTCAATTTTTAAACACACAATTTAAAATTACAAATAAAAGAGGAGAAAGTGAAGAAAAAATACGTCCCATATTAGCCATATAGACCTACACATAATAACTTACAAGCCGATAAAAACATAGGTAGGCCTACAGCTATTGTCAATTACTAATAATTATTGACAACTCCGAATCGCGAAGTGAAACCATTGAAAATAATTTGCATGTTTTGAAAAGAAGAGCCTGTAGGGCTAAGCCAAAATAGTTATGATAAAATCCAGTATCAGGGATTAAAAACCTTTGCCCCACGTCGTACGACGACTTACAAATCACCCTATAGATTTTTCCCAAAAGAAACGTTGGCATCCCAAACTAAACAGCTATATTAAATAGAAGGACTAAATTCCATATAGTTATTTTATTATCACTTACAGCCAGCCGACTGCAGCTGGTAGCACACCACAGTTGTGCTCAGCCCCAAAACCTTGGCAAGGTCAGAGAAAGTGACATCAGGTTGTCATGGCAACCACTATGTGTCACATCCAATGCTCGGGGGTGCTTCTGAACCAGCCCACCATCACCACAGAGCCTTTTGACATATGAGCACCTTATGTCATGCGCTAGCGCGATTATGGTTTTGCTAATTTCCTCAATAAAATAAGAAAAATATATAACTTTTTGAAGTTGATTTATGTATTTGCTAGGCCTATGCAATGAAAAAATATGAGAAAATTGGTATCAATTTCAAAATAGGTTTTGTTTCTTCTTTTGCAGGGAGGACGGAGCCCCAAAGCCCTCCTTCACGAGCCGCCTTTGTTATAAGATCCTCCCTGATGTATTGCACCCAAAATATTCTCTGCCTTTGAAATATTGGCTGGTTGTACCAGAGCCAGGGCATCCTTATCTTCTGAAGAAGACATCTTAACACATCCTTGTCGCTCAAAGCTATGCCTCTTCTGTATAATTTGATCTCGCCACATACCCACCACTTCTCCGCCAGACGCCATGTCCTCCCTGTGTGAATTGCGCCTTAGAATCAAGCAGAATGGCAAGGGGTGTGTTTTGTCGAGTCAATAAAGTATAGAGATCACTAAGCCTATACCCTGATGAAAATATAAAGTCTGAAATGATAGACTACTGTTTTGAACTCTTATTTTTATCATATATTCAAAAAGTCATGGATGAAGTGTATTTATTTTTCTTTAAAGAACTGTATGTAAAGTTTCCTTTCAGTACTTCATTCCATGGAGAATCACACGTTTTCAGAATTAATTTCAATACAATACGTTTTAAAACTTTCTTTCTTTTAAAAAAACCTCTCTTCATTCTATTTGAAAATCAGGTGATATTCTGGCTGCCTTTACCCAATGGGAAGCTAGCCTTCCGCAACATCAGGTTGCCAGGAGTTATCCTATTAGTTGGTTTTAACACTTTTGACAAGGGGTCCAAGAAGCAAGGGGTAGGTCATATATAAGCAGCTTGTGCGTATAAATCCACGCACAAAAATTGTAATCACACAGAAAACATAGTAATCTCGACAAAGATATAATAATAAATAGAAAATCTCGATCTGTAACAACACTAGCTCTGGCTCTCCGCATCAGTTCGTAAATGAACAAAAACTGTATCATTTTAATGTCAATTTTATAATACTGAAGTGTAATTAACAAAATAAATCATGTACAATGTTAAATCTCTACTAACTTAAAAAAATAAACCAATAAATAATCCCACTGTCATAGCCGTGTGATATGGCATGCACGCGTTGTCGTCATCATCATAATCTAAAACGGTTTTGTTATAATTACTGCTCAACCGTAAGGCATACACAGGTCCATATCATCAGCATAGAGTACCTGTATCACTATAAGTCCAAACAAGAGTAAAAACCATAGAAAACCAAGCTTTGGGTTTTACTCTGGCTTTCCTTCTAGGGGTTTGGTTCTCTCTGGGATGCTGCTGTAATTTACTCTGGTTTGTGTTGGTTTTTCCTGGGATACTATGGTATTTTACTATTGTCTCTATTGGTTTTCTCTGGCCTACTATGATATGCTGGTTCTCTTTGGTATTTTACTCTGGCTTTTGTTGGTTCTCTCTGGGATACTATGGTCTATGTTGATTCTCTCTAGTATTTTACTCTGATCTATGCTGGTTCTCTCTAGTATTTTACTCTGATCTATGCTGGTTCTCTCTAGTATTTTACTCTGATCTATGCTGGGTCTCTAGTATTTTACTCTGATCTATGCTGGGTCTCTCTAGTATTTTACTCTGGTTTTAGCTGGTTCTCTCTGGAAACGTACCTTAGTTATTGTTTCTTGTACTGTGATAGTTTTTTCTGAGATTGAATTGTAGTTTCTTCGGGTCTCTGTTGGTATTTTTTGGTATGACATGTATTTTGCTCTAGGATGTATAAGTTTTTATGAAATGGCATTTAAAGGTTTTTCTGGCACAAGTTTAAATGGAGTGAAAATATATATCTAAAAAACCCCAACACAATTTACATACATAATTTGATCAAAAAATTTATATTAGGAAAGGTAAATAAGAAATATGTTCAAACAATAATTCTTTTTGAAAATTGAGATTCCTCGAGAAGAATCCGTTCCGGAAACAAAAAAATAAAACAAAACAAAAAACTGATAAAACTTTGTGCAGTTAAAATAAACAATATTTCCTTATGACCTTAAAATTTTGAAGGTGTTCTGGCTACATCAAAAATAAAATGTAAATGAGCTGCGCATATAATACGAGTAGGCCTACAGTTTTCGAAAGGACATTTTTAGGAGAAAAACTTTGAACTATATCTGGGCCAGTATGGCATCTATTTTTAAGTTTCAACTTCATTTAATTTGTGGTGCTGAAGAACTGTTTTTCCCCCACCAAAATTGCTATTTATCCAGGTAATGTTTCAAAAGAGATAACATTGTTGAAAAAACACGTTATTTGCAAGGTTTTTAACATCTGCCCATAAAATGTTATTAAGTTTGGTTATCAACATTTAGTAACATTGTTAAAGTCACTAGAAATATTAAAAACGTTTCTCTATTAACTTTTGTCAATAACATTCCCTTTCGGCATTTGTTATTTTTTAAATCAATATGCAGATAATGTTGTTGCCAGCTTTATTAGAAGCAGACATTTTGTGACCACTCTGGGGGAGGTCCTGATCAAAGGATGTTGATAAAAGAATGTTACTAGCAAGTTATCTATGTGATTACTATCAATACTATCAATTTATTTTGAAGTGGAAAATGGAATGGTCCAGAGAAAAAACCTTAAACTTAATTGAAGAGTAATGAAAACATGAATATGAATGAAATCAAATAATTGTGAATTACAAGGACAAACTGTCGAAACTTGTTAAATCACCAATTTCAAGTTTTCTTTAGTCTTTTTTTCAACTCACTTATGATGTAAAGCCCACTTTTCCTGTCCCTACTTCAAGGTATAACAAACTCACACCCTTCTCATGTTTTTAGGTCTTTCTGCACCAATGTACCAGCATTTGTGTGCAGAGAGAGAGAGAGAGAGCGTGGGAAACCATTTAGGAACTTAAACATATCGTTATTAACATTTACCAAAAGTCATAAAATAGTTAACATAATTGCTATTAACATCTAGTTACTAACAATATTTTTGCTATGACTTCAGTGTAAAGCGGCCTTTATAAGTAAATGTTAATTGGCCTCGCATATTGACAATAATAAAATCTATAAAGCCTAAATCTAAAATACAATACTTTAAACAAAGGAGTTTCAGCAAAATTTCACATGTACTTTTAACAGTTCTTGTATAATAATTAATGTATATGCCCTAATTTATCTTTTATTAGGGGTCAAACATAATTCATTATTTAATTTAGCTTTCATAGCTCTTAATCTTCAGAAGTGTATTGAGTAGTATTGATCCTCCTTTTACAGTGTTTGGCCAAATATTCTAAGCCTCATATTTTACCAATTTTCTAGGATCCTTTTCTAGCTGAACTTGTGCCTTGCTTGGGCATTTGCAAGTTAAGATTAGTTCCTATAGAATGAAACCTAGGTCAGCGGATCGGGCGATGAAGACCAATTTTCTTCAAGAGGCAGCCATTACCTCTTTGTCCAGTGGCAGCAGTGTAAAGTGTGAACTGTGTTCTTCTTTTCATTTTAAAAGCCACATTGTGTTCGTCCCTTTAATATGTTTCTATCCACCTTTACTGTTACTTCTTCCAGATACAATAAAATTACCTCAAAAAAGCAAAAAAAGGTTTTCCTTTTAGAGTTTAATAACAATAACAACAACCAGTAAACCCTTGCAAAACTTTCGCATATTCAGCCTTCCCCTCCATGCAACCCCCCCCCCCCTCCAAATGATTGTCTTTTGTTGGGTTGTTGAAAATAAATACTCTGCAAAGTGTACATACAAAATAGCAAAGAAAGTTTATTTTCGGTAATTAATACAAAAATATTGTTAGATGTTTCTTATGACTTAAAATCCAAACAAACAATGTGTTTTAACGTAAACTAAGTATGCTATGTCAGAAGTCGGTAAAAAAAATCCTATCCACTGATACCTTATTCATCGCTGTAGGCTTCGTATTAGTTGAGAAAAAGGGATGTTAACAGAAATAATACATAGGATAATAATAATGTGTTTATAGTTGTGAACTTCGAGGCCTACAGTTTTCTGATAGGTGTGTAGGCCTTTACCTTCTCTCCTCCTTAGAACGTTAGATTTATTTCTAAATTCTGAATTGTAAGCGAGAAATTGGCTTTATATTGATTTTAAACAAGCATAGACACTCATAAATATAACTAATTTAAACATTAGATTAAGTTTACAACCTAGTTTTAATTTTACTTTCTAAACAGAAATATGAAGTAGGTTCAAGCAAAGTTATAGTGTGAAAAGTACTTTTAAAAACTAGCAAAAATGTTTACAATTAGAAAAAAAATCCATTCATTTAAAAGTTGGTACAAGCATAGAAAGAAAATATCAAATTTCACAAGAAAACTTAATCATTTAAAATATATGTTATGATAATTAAATAAGTTAATAATATTTACAACTATGAAAGCTATGCAAACAAGTATGAATTTGTGTCCAGCAACAATTGTCATACCATTTACCTGCTATCAAGATAAGTTTGTGTCAAAACTCACAAATAAATTTGTACATTAATATTTAAGGAGACCATTTCAACATTTAAAAACATACAATTTAGATTGATTGCCAACTAAACTTCAAACACCTATAGCTGGGCAACCGTTCAGAATCAGACTCATGTTTATTTAACTTTTTTTTTTAAACTCTAAATGACCCCAAAAACATAAGACATGTGGTGATGAGGGATCGCCTGTATGTATAAATACAATTTTAGAACAAATGGTTTAATTAGCTTGATATATCATTTTGGTTGAGAAATGTTCTTAGTAAGACTATTATACCAACAGGTTGCACTAATTGTAACATGTATATGGAAATATATATATTAATATTTATAAATCAAAACAAGTATTGGGACATATTAAAATTGATAGTTAAAAATACATAGAATAAAACACCAAACAATAACCTAAATTTTAAAATATTACAAAGCTAGCAGGGACTCACAAAAGACTCCCCAATCTTTGACAAGGATTTTACAATTTCAGATTAATTAAAAGCATTAACCAAAATCAAATTACAACTAAAAACTAACGAGTGGCTGCCATGCTTTATCAGAGTGTGTAAGTCTTCACCGCTGGTTTAGAGACTAACATGGACACATCAGCTTCGGTCGAGTGTACGGCAACATTTGGAGAGTGATGAGGAGAAAAATGAATTCTTCCTGTAAAAACAAAACATTTATTTAATGAATATCAGCCACAAGGTGTAAAGCAATGTAGTTATAAGAATGTCTGTATGGAGAACACAATAATTTAATTAATTTAAATTACTTAAAAAATGGCACATGGACACAAGAATTGAACCCAGGTTTTGACTTAGTACGCCAATGCTCTGCCACTGAGCTATTCAGGTTTCGTTTAGTGCTCATGGTAATTCGTCACTCATCGTTTAAGGCAGTCTGGTGGATAAGTGGAAATCCTCGTCTAAAATGAGTTAGACTCTACTTTAAACTACGAGTGAAGAGTGACCATGGGCATGGGAGGAAACTGGGACAACTCAGTGGTAGAACATTGATGCGCTAAGCGCAAGGTGTTAGGTTTGATTCTCATGTACAGATGTCAATTTTTATTAAGTAATTAAAATTAATTAATTGTTTATATAAGACTTGGAGGGGCTGTTAGAGCTCTAACAAAGTTTCCTGTGTTTTCCAGAAGGAATCCCAATTTTAACAGACACTTTACATTCAAAACTAACGGTAGTGCGGCAGGCACCAATTACTTTTTCAAGGCAAATTTACTAACTCCCGCCAGGCTCAGAGGTCAGCCTCAACGCTATACACACGGCCGAGTCAAGTGCCGTGTTAAGTTTCCAACAGCGATTGTGACATTACACGTGGTTGTGGGTAATACTTAAGGCCGTAGTCATGGGGGGTGGGGGGGTGGGGGGTGAGGGTTTAACCCCCACCAAGTTGACAAAAAATAAATTTTAAAAATACTGCTTTATTTACAGTTTTAACAAGACCAAAATAAAGACACAAGGAACTAACTTAACTAGTCACCACAATTTTTTTTCTGTGTTTATTCAGGCAACAAAGCTGGGTAGATCAATGTCAAGATATTTACAAAGGAAATAGGAAGTATTAGCATGGTATTAGTGAGTGTGAGAAGAATGATGGAAGGGGGTAGGTCTTCGAGATTAGGAAAAAGCAAAACCATTCAGCTTGAAACTATTAGAATGTTAGTTCCGAGTAAAAGTACACTTTGTAAATGATCTGGCAAAGAAAAGAGTAATGAGAGGGAGGGATTGGAAAGAGGAGGACTTTCAATCACCAACTTCTTGAGAACAGCATACCTGGAGATAGGCACAAACTTGATTTTGGTCAGAAAAGTGACAGATTAAAATTATTAGTCAAGAACTTTTCAGCTGTGGTCAAAAAGTGGCAGGCAGACACAAAAGGCTCGGTGGGCGCAATTTTATATTTTATAAAAATAAGGTAATTTTTTATATATATTTGGGAGAAGGTACAGGAAAGGTGGATACAAAACATAAAAGTGAACAAACACAATAGAACTTGCACAACTAAAAGATGAACACAGTTCACACTTTACATCGCTGCCACTGGACAAAGAGGTATCAGCTGTCTCTAGAAGAAAATTGAAAGTCACCACCCGATCCCCCGACCTAGATTTCATTCTATCGAAACTCATCAGGGAAGAGTGTGAAATATGCAACGTAACTTCCCAACTTCTTTTTTTTTCTCCCCCCTCTTTTGTGAACTTATGTTGCACGCTTCATGAGCTTTTTGGTCAACACTTTGAAGAAGTTCATCAATCACCAATGATCATCAACCTCGACCACCTTCATCATGAATGCTAGTTCACCAATCTCTAAATTTTCTAAACCAATCTCTGACACATCCTTCACCCATAAAGTTTAAACCGTACACTGTACTAATTTTTTTGGATGAATTTCAGCAGCCCTTTTGCCCTCAGCGTGAAAAAAACAGACTTCAAATTTCATAGCCGGTGTGAGCAACATCGCAGCACGCATGTTTACTAATTTATAAGACAATCATAACTAACAAAAAGATGGTCAAATGCGTAGCACGAGGAGAGAAAACCCATCTTGCTATGTAATTGTGCATGTGCAAGCTCTCTACTCTGCTTTCAACTTGAGGTACATTCAAACAGAGGTTGAAATATGAACAGCCTTCAAAGGAAAAATGTAAAACTATTCATGCCTGCTTTCATCCTCAGTGTCAATGTCTTCATTTTCATATATTTTGGGCAATCCTTCCATAATACATCATCTTCAATACCATCCATCATATTATATCTTATAGACAGAACTTTTTTTTATATATGAAATTATTTAGCTACTGGAACATCTCATTTTTAGACAGCACTTTTTGAAACCACGCAAGAAGGAATCTGAAGATATCCCGACAACAGCCAATCTGAATACTTTCTTCTGAGATTGTCCTGCAAGTGTTTATTCACAACCCCATCAAGGATTTGCAGTTATGTCAGAGCCCCTGAAATTTCTACCAGACCAGAATTGGTATTTTTTAACTTGATTATTTACTTCTGGTGTAAGATGCCCTCTAAAAGCATCAAGCATCAGTAGAGCTCCAAGCCTTCTGTTCTACACAACCGATAGCTGGCCGCACATTAACTATGTTGTCATCCAGACCTATTTTGGACACCATACAATGATCCCATTGGGCAGGGTTTCTTTAGGCGAGTTTTTTGTCTAACACTGACATACGAGAGTCCAACCCAAATGGAAGGAGGGGAGGGGGCGGTAACTTTCGAGCATCAGCAGTTACAGCTAACATTGCTGTAATTCATAATTTATTGTTGCCCACGGTCTTCACAATGACAGATTTATTCCCTTTTCCATCCAAGCTTGTGTTACTAGATGTCAAAATATACAGGTGTCTTATCGACATTTACAATCTGACTAGGTAGATATTCGTGCTGTTTACGGAGGACAATCATATATCGTTAATGCGCTACTAGCTTCTGTGCATAGTCTGATGGTCACTTTTGAGATTAAGGCATTCTTCGTCTAAGTGCCAGACAGGGCTGTGGAATCAGAACCAATTTTGGGCGGAGTTGGAGTCTATAAAGAGGTACCGACTCCAACACAGAAATTGTAGTAAACTAATTATATTGTTTTTATGTTCTATTAACCAAGTAGCCTGATGATTCAAGTGTTTGGGATGAAATGCCCTGTGCTACCATTTTAGTATTTTAATGTATATTCAATAGTTATAACAAATTTACTGTGTTAAGATTATTTTGGTAAGTATTTTTTTAATTACTTATTATTAATATAAATTTGCCATTAATAAAGGAGCCGGAGTCGAACAGTAGAAAAAGTAGGAGTAGGAGTCGGAGGTTTAGCCTACCAACTCCGCAGCCCTGGTGCCAGATCACTTTGATGCATACATCTTCGGCACCACCCAATACTTGCCTTAAATTCCCTGTGAGGCACTTTTAACTCCCGCACAATTTTTTGAGCCTTCAATTAAATAACCTCATGGCTGATGGGATATACACTTTGTCTATTTTCCTTTACAAAGGAAAGAACACACACATCAATTTCAGGATGTCGGCATAGCTTGAGCCTTTGAAAATCTTTGTGCGTTGATATGGCTTTCTGAAGTTTTTTTTCCAACCTCAAGCTAAATATATTCTCATCATCAGTCATATTTTCTGTCTGCTTCCCTTGCTCTTAGTTTCTACATATTTAACTACCACTATTTTAACATTTGTGTCATAAATACGTTTAGTTCCTAGGCTATGACTCACTTTATCCTCAATGTGATCTGCCATCTTTTTATTTCCAAATGAATGGTAATACACATGCTAAATTATCTCACCAAAGAATAGCAGTCATGACCAAAATAACAAAAATAAATTTTTATAAGGTAAAAGATATCCATTTTGCAACAAAAATTAGTAAAACTATATGTTGGCAGAATGGGCTGAGTAAATTAATCTTGAAGGTTTTTGGCAGCCATCATTGTGTTGGCATCAATAAGATGAACGTAAAGTCAAGATTCACCTATTTTAAAATAACATACTCAAGTTTAAGTAGCATATTGAACAATATGTTGTGGCGGTTAATAACTATTTCAATACATCCCAATATAATTACATGCACATTTTAAAGGTGCCATTTTATATGTATTAACTAAGGGTGCAATTATAGGCCACACTAAGGCCTGTATCACACTGGGATGCTATTTGTGAGGTCTGCCACCATTACCTTACTCAGTGTATTCTTAA
Source organism: Timema bartmani (assembly GCA_902151455.1). Lineage (NCBI taxonomy): Eukaryota > Metazoa > Arthropoda > Insecta > Phasmatodea > Timematidae > Timema > Timema bartmani. The sequence continues at coordinate 17,408 of CABFWB010004961.1, forward strand.
GGCGGCGGTGTTGCAGTGTCTCGTCACCCAGACCGGCATCTCTGTCCAACCAGTAGCGATGCCAGGTGTGTGATGCACCATCGGTTTATATGTTTTGTATGAAGCAGCGCTACCAGAAGAGCTGCCGTGGCATCCTAGTGTGATATAGGCCTAAGGTTTTATGAAGGTTGTTTCTGGGAGAAAAAAGTGCCACTTGTTTTCGGGTCATTCGGGTAATTCTTGAATTTTTCAATCAGTGGTCACCCTGTGGTGTCATCACCAAGCTAGACCATATGAAAGCAAAGCTTTAATAAATTAGATTTACCTTTATGTTTTATGACTATTGCTGATCCTGAGTTCAACATAAGCTTTTTCATGTTATCAGAGAGTTTGGGAAGTTGCTTGGATGGGGTTTCCTTCTGAAATACAAGAATAATCAAATTGTAATCTTTCTACAAGAAGTAGAATTTAAAAAAAATTTAAAGAAAGCTATGGCTGCACACTTACAAGAACCAAATAATAATTAATACAACCCTCACAGCATGTTATTTTGTATTCCTAGGACATTTTTCCTGAATGCATTCATTAGTATCTCAAGGAGTGATGGTTTCTTGGAAAACTATCTGCGATGGCTCAGAACGTCAATCCCTGGAGATTATCTAGTGAAAATGTGGGGTTGGTCCTAACTTTTTATACCATCAAACAAGACAATTTCCATTGAAAGGGAATGGAATATTTTGATGTAAACAATTAAAGTTTTCACAATTTTAGTTTAGTTTACATGTAAAGAAGAAATTGAAAAAACCACTATGCTCTGTTTAAACCGGTTAATTAATTCCCAGATTTGAGGAAATCATGCTAATGATATAATTTTTCTTACATTCTTTACTGTTCCCAGCCTATGGCTTGGGTCAGTTTCTTATTCAAGCCATATATTTTCCACTACCAGCTGGCTAGGCCTGTCGTAGCTTCATATGCCTTATAATTTATCTTAAGACTAGGACAGGCACAACATCCAGTCCCCGGCTGTTAATTTATCAATATGAAAGGGTAAACTCATATTTTCATCAATGATAAATTTTAGGCCAAGTCGAGAATTGAACCTGGGACCCTTAGCTCAGTAGGCAGATATACTACTACCAAGGTTAGGAAATCATAGTGTAATGAGCTTAAACACATTTAGCAGGGCAAAAAGGAAGGCCAGTGCATTGTTCTGGAACAAAAAGGGTAACATTAACTATATGGCAGCGGAAAAATATGACTTGAATAAAAAATTGACCCAGGCTACAGGTTGGAATGAGAAATGGATGTAAAAAAAACACTAGGGGCAGTGTGCAAGAACTTGACTAGAGTCCGTTCACGATAGGTTTTTACCTGGATGACAGTTCGAAAATCATATGTTTAGGTTTTGGGTTGCCAACATTCGTAAAAGATCACTTTTTTGTTATAATGGTAAAGTTTTTTTTTTTAAGTATATGTTATATTTTACATTAAAAATAACGTAAACTTAAGTTTTCTTATACTATTACTTTTAATAATTTCTTCTTATTCAACTCAAAAAAAAAATATTTTAAACATAGTTAAAAGTACTTATTCTTTTTGGAACGTTATCAACTGTGTAATATAGTGCATATTTCAACACCTTTTAATACAGGCATCGTAATTACTTGGAAAAGAGAAAATACTTGTCATTTATATACATCACTTTGGATAACTGTATGAAAACAGATGGTAATATATGAATGTGATAGTTAACCACAGTAATTTATTTAAATATTTGAGATCAAACACAAAGCTTATTTATTGTTTTATTCCACTTAAAAAAAATATTTTTCATAGCACTTTCATAAAAGGTCTAACGAACATAGCGAAAGTGGCAACCGATGAATTTAAACCATGTGATTAAACATTAGGAAACAAGTTTTTTTACAATGATGCACCCACGCAGTGGATAAAATATTTTATTCGCTTAAATATTTCAAAATACCATAAAATAATGTATTATATATATAATAAATTAGCTTTGTGACCGACCTAAAATATATAAATAAATTACTGTGGCTAACTATCACATTCATATATTACCATATGTTTTAATAACATCTGTCCAAAGTGATAGATGTCAGCTGTTGGCATAGGGATGCATTAGATACTATTTCTAGTAACATTTTGAGCTGTCATCCAAGTAAACTAAGGTCGTGAATGACTTACAAGTGGATGCCAAGTGGATTCGCTTGCGTCATCATAGGTTACAAGGTGGACCGAGAGTGCTCGGGACCACACTATCAGTCCTCTAAGCATTCACAAACGTTCTTGCACACCTCCCTAGGACTTTCTAACCAATGTAGGTTTATTTCCCTTCTCTCCTCTATTACTTATGAACATTCGTTGTCAAATTATGGATTCTTCCTTCTCTATTTTTCAAAGACCTACCGGTACAATACTTTTTGCCTCATTTCTAATACAGGGTGTCTACTGAGTTGGAGAAACAAAAATAAGTAACTTTTTGGTGACCTTTTTTGACCACAAAATTTGTTTGGTAAACGGTCAAACATTATATAATACATATATATGCATATTGCACTCACACGCAACATTAAACTTTAACTAGATGATGAACGTTAACCTTGTCCTTGGTATCACGGTACAATCAATCAGGCAGCTTGCGGCTAGCGCATGGCATCATGGGTGGCTCGACACGTGACGCGTTGTTACGATACACAAAAAATTCAAACAAAAATATATCCATAACTTTATGAGTAAAATGTTGAAAATTTGTGACTTTTCCGGGACTTCCGTAACTTTTTTTTGAAATTAGTAACCTTTTCGGGACTCAGTAAACAGCCTTTAATATTATTGCTGACATATTCCCACATTTTCTCTGGATTCCTGGTTTTCTTCATCCTTTGAGCACTCCAGGGCAAGAGCAAACTTATTTAAAATTTCAATTTGATATCCATTCCTACATTAACCATCTCTCCGTTTTTCTACATTATCAGAAGCTTTTATCAACACTTTATATAAACTATATAGTTTTACAGAGCAAATAAAAATGATTTGTTACATGCTCCAAAGGATATTGGCAGGGAAATGGAAGAATATGAGAGAGCTTGATATGCCAAAACGTTGATGGTAAGATGCGAAAATGTATTTGAAGAGATTTGGGTGTCAGACCAAGGATGGGATGGATTGGTTTCTCGGTAGACGGTTGAATGGCAAAACTATGTTCTGGTGGCCATGAACTTTTGGATTCCGTAAGGCCAAAGATAGTTAGTGTCTATGGTCAAACCACATGAACAGGAAGTATTTATAGCTCAGTCTTGCACTAAAAAAAAAGGTAGCATTTTTTACACTACTAACAACATATTTAAACGCCGTTACTTACCTTACCTTCTCACCTCCATTCTGTGAAATGTTGAAACGGTCATGAACAGTGGCAAGAAAACTGGGTGAGGAAAAAATCAAAGCAACGTTTTCTGGCAACTTGATGAAATGTGGTGACAAGAATGGAATGACAAAGTGAAAGAGTAAATTAACCACAGGGAAGAGAAAAGTATTGGTAATGACAACAAGGAAAAGGAATAAAGCCTAGAAAATTTATAAACATTGATGGAATATATCTGAGAAAAATAAAGTATAAAATATCTTAGAAGAGTGATTGATAAAGGACAAAGGATGGGGAAAGAAGATTTAATGAGAAGAGGGCAGCTAAAAAGTAAAGAGACCTGCTATGGTGTTGAGAATGCTCTTTAGTTTAAGAAGGTGCTATAGACATTGGATGTAAGAGACCAGAAAATATAGAGGCCATGAGAATGGAGTTTTTGAGGAGCATGAGGAGAAACAGGATTATAATCAGCAAGAGTGGGAGTACATGAGTGAGTAGAGGAAGAAAGACTGTGTGTGGTGGTATGGACATGTAACGAGGATTGAAAAACAGGGATGCTAAGGAAAATGATGGTGGTGAAGTATGTAAGAAAGAGACTGTAAGGGAGAGCAAGAAAGAGACAGGAGGAGCAAATACCAGTAAGCGAGTGAGAGGAGAGGAATGGTGAAGGATAAAGTAAGATGGAGGCATTTTACTAAAGTGACCAGGACACAGGCTGGAAACAGTTCCTGATGATGATGACGACGACTTACATGGGTGACAGCAGTAGTTCTGTTGTAGCTCACCAGGGGCAGTACTTGTGCAGTAGACTGGCCTTCTATTTTCTTCTTAACATTAGTAAAACATAAAACAAGAATACATAGCGTCAATTATATTTGTTTGTTGTAAACACAGCCGTATGGACTTTATTCAACTTATAGATTTATCTTTGAAGTTAATTTAATTACTAATGATAAAAAGTATTAAAAGTATGTTTACGGCTATTTTTGTAAAAATTGCATTGGTGGTTGCATACATCACTCTCCTGTTAAACTTTAAGTGAAAGATCAAGGTTCAAATACTGGTTGGTTGTACCAAAGGTAGTTTTTCCTTATTGGTTTCCCATTTTCGCTCCATGCATATGCAAGTGAATTTACTATAAAATTCTACCTTGTTCATTTCAACTCGATTGATGTAATTAATTTAGGTATATAACGGGAATGTGTCTCAGATATGGTGTAAAATTATAGAAAGAAAACAGTGATTTTTAATTTTCTAAGTCCAAGCTTTAATAGAAGCCTTGAGTTAAAAATTCATAACAAATTCGAGCTCAATGTATGAGGCTATTTCTGTGCTCTGTTGGTCTAGGGGTAAGGTGTCAAACTTTTGTGCTGGAGGTTCGTGGTTCAATCCTCGGTCCTGGCACAGATTTATCCGATTGTCTTTCACCTTTGACAAGATGTGTATTAATCACAACTTGTGAATGTGTAGAGTGCCAGGCCTCCACCGTGGTTCGGATCCCACGTTAAACTAGTAGGTCCTCCATTTCATCTCACAATCACCCTACCATTATGTGTAACCCGAACGGGTAGTAAGACACGGTGCTAATAATAATAATATTGTGTGTCTGGTGATGGATTAATCATTGTTTACTCTTCTCTCTACTTGTCTGGATGTTGGTTGGGGTGTTCTTTTAAATATTAAACTATCAATGCTGTTGTAATTTCATTTATATTATATTATTTTAATTTAAAAACATGTATATTCCTGTTGTCTTAATTTTTATTTAAATAGTTAGCTTAATTTTTCTTTTTTATTAAGTTCAAGTTTGGCTCGACTCAATGCTCGCTCGCTCAGAACAAAATAACCTTACGTTTGCAAACCCTTAATTAAAAACACTGACACATAAACTATTAAGTGTTAGTAAATGTTTGTTAGTATTTTTACTTTTAGTTTTTATTCATCTTTTACAATACTATTATTATTATTTAAAGCGGTTTCATATCAGTGTGGCTATAGAATCTTGGAAAAGAATCCCCCGATTCAAAAACCCAAATTTTCCTGACTAAAACCCATTACAGAACTGATATAAATGTTCTAAGAAATCATAATACTAAATTTGTTGTTTGGTTTGAAATGAATATCAAAAATAAAGAATACATTTAACTAAAAAATGTTTTTGAGTAAATTGCAATAAATAAGATTCTCTTCTCTGGACTACCAAATATACTATTTTCCGTGAGTTTTAAATTGCCTGACATTTCCAGATTTTCCCAGACTGTGGCCATATTATAAAATAAGTTTAAAGCACTTCATTTCATAAACATTAGATGTGTGTCTGTCTCTCTATACATATGTGTGTATGTATGCATCTCACTTCCCATAAAAGTTATGTACATATGAGCTGATTCTGCTAATGTTTTGGGGAAATGTTATGTTATATTTAGCACCGCGTCTTACTACTCATTCAGATTATACGCTTAAGTACTAATTACGCTAATGGATTAGGATTTGGAAGGGTTGAATTTAGAGGAAGTGAACCCGCATTTGCGTGGAAGGAGAGTGAAAAACCATTTAGGAAAAACCACCCCAAGTTCACCCGACCGAGATTCGAACCTCGATCTCCCCGTCCTCGGCGGTCGAGCTCAACACGACTAGCGCGTTAGCCAACTACGCCACCGAGGCGGGTTTTGGGGACATATTGAATTTATAGGAAGTGTATCAGCATTTGTGTAGTGGGAGAGTGTAAAACCAGTTAGGAAAAAGTCCTTCTCAGTACAGTCGACTAGGATTAGAATCACAATCTCCTCGTTATCGACAGTCTAGTCTATAGCAGGTTGTATCAGTATTAATTATTTAAAAATTGGTACCAGTGATAATGACCAGAGCTAGTTGCAACATATTAATATTCTATCTTGTATTACCTTTGGAACTGCTGAGGGTTTAACCCATTCATCTGGCCCTGTTGTCTTTATGGTTTCTTTGGTGAAAGATTGATCTTCTTTCCTAAGTTTCAATTTAATGTTCTTCACGAGTGTAGGAGTCGGAACATTTTTTATGTATGCTCCTACGGGACTCAAAATCTCATTGAACTTCAAGCCCTTCTTGTTATGCTTCACTTCCTCTGCGTTTGTAGATTTGATCTTGGGTGTAGTTGGTAATTTAAATGCATCACCGTCATGTTTACACAAAATGTTTGACGATTTGGCTTCAAGTAACGGTGACCGAGCAAGTGCTACATTTTCTGACGAATTATATGCATTCGTCAATGTAAATTTGCTTTCAGAATTAGTACTAGCATTGATATTTGCCGGAGAATATGAAGGGTCTGCAACTAAAGGAGCTTCATTTTCTTTACCGAGCATATAATCAAGTCCTTGGGTCATCATCATTTCCATTTCGAGCATCGTATCATTTAGATTATCTTCAGAATCTTCATCAATGTCATCACAAGAATAAAATGTATTGTGATGAATTTCATCACGAGAATAAAATGTATCGTGATGAATTTCATCTACTTGTTTGGAGTTGTCTAGGCTGTCAAATCTTTTCGACACATTACCATTTTCTTCACTTGGTGAGCAACTTGAGGTATCACTGATTAAATTGTTCTCAGCAACATCTCCAAGGCAACCCCTGACTTGTGTATGGGCGTTATCAGAGTCGACTAAAAACTTGCCAGCAACCTTAGAAAGTTTTAAGGGATCAGTAAAAGAAAGAGGATCAGGACTTTGGCCACAAGTGTGATCATTTAATTCATATTCTGAGGTATTTAATGAGCCGTTACTGTCGACAAAAATAACCTCTGCTTCATTTCTATCGTAATCTTCATTTAATGAAATGGTAGTGGCTTCCAAGTCATCCTCAATGGATTTATTTGTGGATGTTTTGTTTCCCTCAGCTAAAATATCCTCAGAAATACACTTAGAAGAATCGTGGGAATAAGTTGGCCGGCGTTGAGAGATTTCCTGGCTACTTCTTTCCATATTATTTTCGTTGTTAATGAAATCTAAGATACTATTCTCACTTTCATAGTCCAAACTATTTGTAGATGTTGAATTTTTTGGATCACCATAGACACCAATAGTGCTGCTTGTATCTGATGTTTCATCAGCATCCAACGAATCAGCTTCTAGAAAACCAAATCAAGTCAAAGAAATTGAAATATTACTCAGTAAAGCATTTATTCACAAAGTTGCAATAGGAATAAGTGGAAATTAAAAGAATAAATAATAAGTCTTAAGGTTGTGAAAACAAATTTTTTAATTCTTTTTTTTAAATCTTATTCTTTAGTTGGAAGGTCTAGTGGTCAGAGTTCCTGGCTACAAACCGATCCCAGAAGCTTCCACATTCATCAGTGAGGCAGTGGGTCTGGAAAGGAGTCAATTCCGCCTCGTGAGGGAAAATGAGAAGCTATTTGGATCAAATAGTAGCAGCTCCGGTCTATAAAACCGAGATTAATGGCCGGAGGGTTCGTTGTGCTGACCACATGAAGCCCTATATCCACAAAAGTTGGCATTATCTTCGCCAAAAGACAGCAGCCACTTGGTTGATATGGCCCGATTATGGGCTGATGCCAAGGATATTTTTTATTTATTATTCTTTAGTTTAGTAAGTTGAGAAGTTTCACTAAAATTTTTATTGGTATAAAATATTTATATTTTGTATATTATTATAAGAGCTCCAATAAATAAGTTTTATATACAAATGAAAATTTTAAGAAAAACCCCAAACAATGTTTATTTTAGAACAAATATTTGTTACTTCAAAGAGCACAACAAAAAGTGAAATGTTAAAAAAATTAAGGTTGAGTGAATAAGTTTTTTTTTATGAGAAAACAAGAAACACCAACTTAATTTACACTTGATACCAGCCATCATTTCAGCACAGTCAGTAGCAGAGGTTTATTCTAAGCTAATGTTCAAGCTAGGTTCAAGTCTCGTTACGTCCAACATTTTTTAAATTTTATTTTATTGAAAAAATTAACTTTTCAATACAGAGCCTGCATTTAAAATAAGGAGATTTTTATTTGTAGATATTTATCAAAACATACCTGGAAGTTGAGCACATGTAGAGAGTACCCCAATATTCTTATTTAAAATAACTTTCAAGCTGAATTAAAACTATTTACATTTTAAAACTTAAAAAGTTTGTATGTTGGTGATTATTTAAATTTCTAAACAAAATTTTAGCAGGTTTCAGGATATCAAAAATCTTATTATTTAAAAAAGGACTAATTAAACTAGTTATTATTGGGATGGTGAACATTTTGTAATATACAACTCTTATAATGAATAAAATAGACAGAGCTATTATTTATGCTTTTTAGTGAGGATTACTCCATCTAGATATCATATTCTGAAAATTGAAAAATGACACCTGGACACGGGAATCGGTATTATTTATGCTTTTATGTTTTCAAAAAATGTTGTGAAATAAAATTTAAAACTATTTTAATACTATAGACAAGTGTTTTTAACTAAGAATTTTTAAAAGTGCCTCAGGATTTATTTCGGGATCTCAAATTTTGAAGACGGATGCTACCATCATGTAGGTACGATAACTTAAGTTTTAATGACAAAATTTAGTTGATACTTTTAAAATTTCTAGAATTTTGAAATAAGCATCTTAGTCACAAGAAAACGGAAGATTTAAACCTTATAGCAGAAGAATCTTTTTTATTGTACAATTACTAGAATAAATGTGCTTTCTTTTGTCAACATATGTTGTACAATAGTGCGTTTCAATCTCATTGCCTTAAATCTTTGAAACGTCTTCGGTTTCAGTTTTTTTTAGCATTTTGTCCTACTAGTTGTTCGTATTATATGCTTATGTTCTAATTACTAATGTGTTAGGGCCCAGATGGGGACCTGGTGGTAAGGTATCAGACTTCTGTGCTGGAGGTCCAAGGTTCAATCCTCGGTTCCGGCACAGATTTATCTGATTGCCAAACCCTTCCTTCACCTCTGACAAGATGTGTATTAATCAACAACTTGTGAATGTGAGGAATGCCAGGCCTCTACCGTGGTTCGGATCCCACGTTAAATTGTAAATCCTCTATTTCATCTCACAATCACCTTACCATTACACATTAGCGTAAGTGTGTATAACCCGAACGGGTAGTAAGACATGGTGCTAATAATAATAATGTTGGGGCCTAGGAAGGTTGAATTTAAAGGAAGTGTACACATATTTGCATGGAGGAGGAGTGGAAAACCATTTAGAAAAAACCTTCATCAGTACATCTAACCAGGATCAAACCCTGATCTCTCCGTCGTCAGCAGTCTAGTCTATTGCAAGAGTGATGCCTTGAACCACACGGCCACTGAAGCAGGCATGTGTCAAGTTTGTTATGTTTATACCCCATGGGATATTAGAGACCTTTTATATCTCATGTAGAACACATTCAAAATATTAGGGTCGTATTATGGGTCCAATATGGTCATATTACATTTATTTAAAAATCAGAGCTTGCTTGATAATACATTTTTTCACAAAGAAATTTAACTATAAAAAAATAATTATTTCTATACTTACTTAAGGTTTAATTAATTCTTGAACCTATAACAAAAATTCAACTTGAAATATTTCTAGTACAAATACTGCCCTATATTACTCAAACTAGAAAAACACTCGAAGTTTTCATTCAAACTCAATTATAAGTGAAAAATGCCAACTCGCACATCTTTAATTTAGTCCAACATCTAATTAATTATATGGGAAATCTAACAACCAGACTCCAGACCATTGCTATAGCACTTAATAAGAACATTATAATTGAAAAACATTTTTTTTTTCTAATATGGGAATGTTGACTTCATTATTTATGTCACCGACAATGTGTGAAATCCAGGCTTTCTATTTAATGCCAGAGTGGTTTTGGCAAAGTATGAAATAAACGAGTTTTGCAGTTGAATTTCATAATTATTTTCAAGTACTTCGTCTTTTTTAAGTCCCAGAATATGTTATCAATTCTTTTACTCAGTTCTATCTAAGTCTTGCACCATTTTCTTGCAGATTCACCTAATTCTAGGATTTAAGTGGGCCAGGTTAGTTTATTTTAGAATAGGGTAATTAGGTAAGGTTAGGTTATGTTAGCTATTGTTCTCGGTATATGAGATTGGTTATTCTATAAATTTCCTACGAAGAATATAAAATACAACAGCAAAACTAATTTATTTCATACTTTGCTAAAACCACTTAGGTATTATATAGAAAGCATAGGCATTTTATAGAATGCTTGAATTACATACATTGCCACTAACATTTATATTTGAATTCTTAGTCCGTTTTTTAGTGATATAAGAAAAGAGATCCTCTCCATTCATGATGTAGTTCGATTAAATAAATAGAAGAAATCTAAGACTTAAACAGTTAATTATAAATGAATAGCGAAACTAAGAAAGTTGTAACGGATATCGCTGCATTAGGCATCACGTTTGTAAATTGAAAAATGACACGGACACAAGAATCGAACCAATAACTCTTGACTTAGCTTGCCATCACTCTGCCAGAGAGATATACAGGATAGACACTAAGTCAATGGTACCCGGTTCGATTCCTTTGTCCAGGTGTCATTTTTAAATTTTTGAACTAAATGAAATAGACATAAAAAACCAACTAACCTCAGTTTAGATGAAAGTGTTTCTTACCTTGTGTAGCAGTCCTGAGTTTACTAACATCAGTAAGTGGGACTTGGACACTCCAAAAACCAGATCCTTGCTGTATTTCCCCACACTCTGAACTGTATCTGGACAAATACAAATAGCACATTAATTTGTAACAAAGTACTTTATCGCTAAGTAAAGATGTAAGGCGGAAAAATTTTTCCCTGTATTTTATCAGGAAAATTTTTCAATTAGTATTTCTGTAAAATAATTTCAACTGATTAAATGGATAATAACAGCAATAATAATAATTAGTGATATTAGTAATAGTATTAGTAGTAGTAGTAGTAATAGTAAAAGTAAAAAAACACCTGCTTGGGTGGCCACATGGTCTGAGACGATATACTCTCAATAGACTAGAATATCGACGACAGGGATATCAGAGTTCAATTCTGGTCGGGTGCACTGAGGGAGGTTTTCCCAAAATGGTTTTTCACTTTCACTTCACACAGATTTGGGTGCAATTCCTCTAAATTCAACCTCCCTCATCCCTAATACATTAGCTTAATTAGTACATAACCGAACAGGTAGTAAGATGCGGTGGTAAAAAAAAAGTAGTAAGGTAGTAGAAAAGTAGTAGACCTGGTATGTTTATAAATCATACTTCAATTTTTTATCAATAAGTTAACTAAAATAATTTTAAGGTTGGCCCGACATTTGTCTTTCCCCCCCACCCCCCAAATCCTCCGTGCTTCCTATCAACCCTCCCCCCTTCTTAAAGCCCACTCATCTCTTAACACACTATACAGTAGCCCCATGGCTTCTTTGGTGCTGACTGACAGCTGACGGCTTTGAAAAGCTACCAGACCAAATTATGTATCCCTATGCCGAACCATATGATCTGCAAAAAACTTCTGAGAGTCAAAATTTAGGTATATAGCTAACTGTTCATTGTCAGAAGTCAGTTGTGAACTGTCAGTCAACACCAAAGAAGCCATGGGGCTACTGTACTTTGAAGTATAGTAGGCTCTACTAGTACCTCAACCATTTAACACCTCCACCGGAAGTTGCCACCGCAGAAAATTTTCCTATTCAAAATTTCCTGGAAAATTGTCATCTCTATCGCTAAGTAACTGTAGTCTATATTTGCCACAATTCATTTTTTTACCGTTCAGTTTCTACTCCAATGTCACTAAGTTAAGCGTGCTGGCTTTCCCTCCTAATTTAAACCATAATTTAGCATAGTGCTATATTCCAAATAAGATTTATATGTTTAGAGGCGGTGCCAGTCAAATATTTTAAGTTTGTTCAGGTTATGTCTGCATTAAGTTTCTGCTTGTAATTACTGTTTCCAGCCTGCGGCCTGGGTCATTTTTTTAATTCAAGCCATATATTTCCCACTACAGACTGTTGTAGCTTCATATGTCTTGTAATCTAACTTAAGACTAGCATAGGTACAACATCCAGTCCCAGGCCGTTAATTTATCAATGTAAAAGTGTAAGTCCATATTTTCATCAATGATAATTATCCGGCCATGCCGGGAATCAAGCCCGGGACCCTTAGCTCAGCCAAATTGAAAAAAAACTTTAGTTTTTGGAACTAAACTGTTAAAGTAGCATGGAGGGGGCAGGGAGGGAGGAGCCAGAGTATTTGCTGTTTGAGCAAATTAATTTAAAAAAATTAAACTTTATATTTGTTAGGCACACCTTCCATCAGAGGGAAAGAAAATCGGCTGGTCTCGTGTTGGTTGTAACATGAAACGGAAGCCTGGAAGGTATATGAAAATATCTTTCCGGAAAAATTGGTAGGCCCTTTCGCACTTATTCAAAGAAAATTTGTGTGGAAGGTAATGGGGAGGGAACCACTTGAACTCTCCTAATACATGAGATTTCTACCAGATAGTGCAGGCAGCACTAACCAGCGGAAGGGCTGAGTGCATGCCTAGCGCCAGAAGAATAGAAATCACATCAAGCCAACCTTCGGGTTGTTGCCTTTAGAAGAAGAAAAGTAGTATAAAAAATGAAAATATATTTGAAAAAATAATTAAATTTTATTGAATCATAGGGATTATTTATATGAAACAATAAAATAATTATGTTTAAAGAAATTAAAATATTTTATAAGACAAGTAAGAAACAACTAAGTTTTAAAATTACAATGTAAGTAATTAGTTATATGTATTTGGAAGAAGGTAAAGAAAGGTGAATAGAAAACATATAAAAGGGGACAAACACAATATGGCTTTTACAATGAAAGGAAGAACACAGTTCACACTTTACAGTGCTGCCACTGGACAAAGAAGTAAAGTCTGCCTCTTTAAGAAACGCTATCATTACCACCCAATCCTTTGACCTTTTCATTAAATTGGAACTCCTTCAGATCCTAAAGTTTTCTTCTTTCCTTCCAGTCATATAATATTTGAATCCTCCTCCTTTCTAAGCTCCTCCTTCCTTCTATAACGTCGTGCAGAAGACAGTTCCTCCTAAAGATGTGTCCAATCCAGTTTGGTTTGTACCTAAGAGTCACATCCAAAATGGTTCTCTTCTAACCCACTTCATTTGTCTGTCTGTCTGTCTGTCTGTCCACCTAATCTTCTCTTCTCCAGCAACATATTTCAAAACTTTCAAAGTATTTTTTTCCATCTGGTTGGTAGTACAAGTTTCTGCTCCATACAGCGCAATACTCCAAATGTAGCAGTTAATCAGTTTCTGCCACAGTTACAAACTCAACTTGCTGGTCAGCAGTAACCTCGTCTTGTTGAAAGATTCCTTGGCAATGACGATCCTCGATCTGATTTCCTTGTTTCAGCAGGCATCCTTTGTCAGCAGACTTCCCAGGTACTTGAACTGCTATGTTTTCAAACTTTTGGTTTACAATTTTGATTTTCAGCGGCTCTCCATTTTTGTGAAATCACCATCACTTTTAACTTCTCACTGTTGATCTCCATGCCATATCTTCTCTCTATCTCCAACAGCCAGTACATCATTTCCTGCAAGTCTTCTTTATTTTTAGCCAGATCAACAGTGTATTTTATTGTGTTGGTGATGCAGTTAAACAAAATTATCATCACCAGCACCAAGTGACAGCAGAGCTAGTCAATTCTACTTTACAGAGTTTATTTAACACTCTCAGTACCGGGCCAAGATTTTGTACCTACCTGCAGAAACCCACCAATTTTAGGGGTTTGAAAAGAAGAAAATCTCCACAGACCCCACTTTGGATTTTAAAAGTTCAAAGACCAGTTTGAAGCTACATTCTTCTTTATTCTGAATAATTAATCTAGTGTGATATATTGTAAAGTACTCTTATTAGGATTTTGAGTAAAGGTACTGTGTAAAAGGCAAAAACAAAACAGTCATACAAATGATAAACAATAGACTCACACAATCAACTGGTTATGTAGATTTAGGTGAGGCGTTGTCGTGTCCGATAAAATGTGCATATAGCTTCATAATGAATAATCCACATTCTAAATGCTACCTAAATAAATTTACTATAAAATTACATTTTATTGACTATAGGCCTACCCACGAGATAATATCACAATGTACCGTAGTCTATACATTAGAAAGTATAATAGCCTATATGTTATAAATAATTCAAATGTTTATCATTCAAACACTTATTATTCATAATTGAAAAATAATTTAGGCCCTTTAACATAAAATAATATTTTCATGTCGACGTTCGCCAAATAGAGTTCACTTTCGTAAACAGGTGGCAAAATTCGTAAGAACGGTTGCCTGTAAATTCAATGGGCAAGGTGTCAAGAGTGTTAAATGTAAGCTCTGAGCTATTCACATTATACATTAAGCGCAAATATTTAATAATTTTATATTAAGACAGTAAGAAATACTTTATATGTTGAGCGTCATTCCCTCAAGGTAGGTTATGTATTTTTTTTTAAATTGAAAATTTGGCAAAATATTAATTGATATTGATCCATGCTAATATTTTTACTCAAGTTCTAATTTCATACTATGCAGCTATATATATATATAAAATTCACTATTTCCCGTTCACAGAGAGTAGCCCATTTAGGTGCATTATTCTTCACCATTCTTATATTTATGTGATCCAATAAATTTCAATTTTTCTTTTCAAGTCCTAGGCCAACTTAATAACTTTTTAAAATGTTTTTTATTATTATGGTCGGTTTAGTACAGGTACAAGCATGGTTAATTTTTACCTTTCTTTGAATGTGTTTATAGGTTTCAAATTTTGCCATAAAATGTTTGTTGTCTGTTCGAGATGGCATTGAAATGCCGGTGTAATTAATCTACAACTCTGGTTGTATAGAAAAGCTGACACTCAATTAGCCTAGGTGTGAAAATGGACACTATAGGGTGGCTTGAATCCGGTCAGCGTGGTGTAAACATTGCTGCAGCTTTGAGCCTAACTACAGTATTTTGTTTAAGTTAGCTTACTGAATTTATGAAAATGTTTCTCTGAGTTTAAGTATTATAACATTATAACAATGTCTCTTGCATTTTCATACACACAAGGTTTCTGGGATAGGCCTATGACACAATTTTTTTAGGTATTTTGGGGGGGGGAGGGG
>CABFWB010004961.1:33161-51452 GCA_902151455.1 Timema bartmani
AATAATAATAATAATAATAATAATAATAATAATAATAATAATAATAATAATAATAATAATAATAATAAAGGTAACATATTGTTTAAAAGTTTAGTTTTTAATCACTTTTGTGCACAAGTTTGGTATATTTAATTTCTTTAAAAATAAATTACTTCAAAAATACCCAAAAGACTGGTTTAAAATGTTCAATGTGCTAGGTAACTGATATAATTTTGGCAGCAGCACATACCTTAAGGAAAATAGGAGTTTTAAGACTCACCCGAGTTTGGTTTTCTTCTTTAAACCATTACTTATTAGTATTTCTCGGGCAGTTATTGGTCCCCAGAACACTTCCTCGTCACTGTCACAGCCCGGTTCCACTTGCGGCTATTAACGAACAAAAATGGTAGATTCACATCAAGTAGCAAATATTCTTAAATTTGCCTCGTTTTGAAACTACCCGGATTTACCAGGTTTCCCAAACCAAAAAATATGTATTTTTTCCAGTAACTAATTTATTAAATTTGATTCTTCATGTAAGATTTATTAAAAACAATATGTCAGTGCTCTTTGCAAATAGTGAACATGAAATTAATACTTTAGAGTGAGTCAGGTTCTTATAGTTTGAATTTAGAAAATGGCAAATATATTTGTGAATTCTGACTTTTTGAAGTGTGCTTGAATTTTACCCATCACAACAAATTTCATGATTTATTTTAGGTATTCCTTATTTAACTGGTTCGTGTAAATCCTTGTCTTGTACAAGGGTAGTACACAACCAAAAATAGCATGGAAATTCTTCAGATTCTATCCAAAAAAATGTTCCCAAGTTGAAAAATTTTTGAGGTCAAGTGTAACATATAATAAAAAATTAATAAGTCACTTCAGCGATAGGTTACTCTACAGAGCTTCAACAAATAGTAATATCTTTGATTACAATTAATAACTAAATTAGAATTACAGTATTTCTTCAATTCTAAGATTAACTTTTTTTTTCAGTTTAAACATTTCTAAAAATGGGATGTGTCTTAGAATCGACAGTGTTTAAGAATCACAGTTATTTTTTGACCAATGCTCTTGATAGCCTAAATCAGGGGTCTCCAAACTACGGCCCGCGGGCCACAAGATTATATCCAGCCCGTTCCAAGATTTTATCAAAAAACAAATTAATTGTTTCTCTTCATTATTTATTAACCACACTGTTTATTTGAGATGTCCAATTTCTATCTGCACGCGTGCTTCCCCCCATGCCACCAAGCCAGAGTGCTGTCTAAATTGCAAACCCTCATTTTCAGTCGCAGGCGCCATTCCTTATACCGACAACAGAACGACTTGACTGTGACGATTTTTGGGTAGTTCCAAGTCTCCCAGCCAAATGGTTATCAAAGGTAAGTTCCGAAAGATGTTACCTAATTTAAAAACAAGTTATTATATTGACTATTTTTTATAAATATAATGTATTACATATAAATTGATTCATTTCTCACAGAGAAGAATCAACGCCACTCACTTTTATCAAACACTGACTGGCCTTGGAAAGTGGAATTTTGTTTATAGACGTGACTGGCCATATGACTTGAATCTAAATTTGCATGTTGAAACAAATTTGATTTATGATCTATTCGCGCATAGCCACAAGATTATATCCAGCCCGTTCCAAGATTTTATCAAAAAACAAATTAATTGTTTCTCTTCATTATTTATTAACCACACTGTTTATTTGAGATGTCCAATTTCTATCTGCACGCGTGCTTCCCCCCATGCCACCAAGCCAGAGTGCTGTCTAAATTGCAAACCCTCATTTTCAGTCGCAGGCGCCATTCCTTATACCGACAACAGAACGACTTGACTGTGACGATTTTTGGGTAGTTCCAAGTCTCCCAGCCAAATGGTTATCAAAGGTAAGTTCCGAAAGATGTTACCTAATTTAAAAACAAGTTATTATATTGACTATTTTTTATAAATATAATGTATTACATATAAATTGATTCATTTCTCACAGAGAAGAATCAACGCCACTCACTTTTATCAAACACTGACTGGCCTTGGAAAGTGGAATTTTGTTTATAGACGTGACTGGCCATATGACTTGAATCTAAATTTGCATGTTGAAACAAATTTGATTTATGATCTATTCGCGCATGTCAAGGCATTCAGGGCAATAATAATGCTACTTGAAGAACAGGTGAACGTTACTTTGGCCTGCAAAAATGTGTAAAATATATTATGTGGCCCGCATGGCATAAAGTTTGGAGACCCTTGGCCTATATGATAATATATTTTGGTATAGTGAAGATAAAGATGGCTCAGAGGAATAAACTAATATTGATTCAGAAGGAGGTGATGAATAACATACCTACTGTAACCATCCTGCCCTAGATTGGAGATGTTTGTTTAAAACTAATATAATAGTGTTGAAAGAACTGGCCGGGTTTAATTGTTATGAGGAAATAGTAAACATTAGGACAAAACCGCTTACATCTCAAAGCAACTTGTCCTCAATGTTCTCGGGAAATGGGCCGATTTGATGTGTAAATGGTTCTGTTTTAGAGCTATCGAGGCTGACAAAATAATATCTATTCAGAGGGGTCACGCTGCCTGTTTTCGAGGCCAAGCGGATTAGAACATCGGGTCATTGGGTACTTATGAGTTGTCCTGGAGGGCAACTGTCGTGCCCAAGGTACCGAGTTTGAATCTGTGGAGGTGTCAGTCGAGCCATTGGTTAGGTATTCCTTACCAAGCCAGTTCTTTCACGAGCCTCTATCTTAACAGATTAGGCCTGCATGAGGGGGGGAGGGACACTACTGATAATTAAGAGACTATGGTTGTTAGTAAATTGAATTCTGTGATAAACATATTTCTTGGATAAAAAGTATTTTGGCATTTTAATTTTACTAATTTTCTTAAAATCAAAGCTTTCTTCTGTTGGTGATACTGATAAGTTAAGATGATGGTGTCTTTGAATCAAAGAAATATGGTATAAAATATACTTCAATAGCTGCAAGTGAAAGTAATCTTGTTCAACTGATCAACATAAACTGTTCTACTGATTAACAACCAATGTTTCCAATGATTGATAATCGTGTGTTCTACTGACCAACTCCGGCTTCAAATTAACAACTTATAATATTATAAAATTGTTTTATACTTTATTTTATTATTTTGAACTGAAATTTGTAATTCGGATTGACAAATTTATTTAAATATAAATTGACAATGATAAAGAAGCTTCCCATGAAGTCATCTGTATTAGAGAATTTTAATGCAGTCAATTTGTTATTACTAAATAATACACATTAGCCATATGGTAGTCAGAAAGTAGAAAAATAGAGGAGTCAAGATTCGAAGGCTTGGAATACAGACTCCACAGCTCTGCTATCAATTTACATTATTTTAGCACTGAGTCTTATTACCCGCTTAGGTTATACACATGTACTATTTATACTAATTACTGTGTTAGGAAGGCTGAATTATGGAAAGTGTACCCGCATCTGCACGAAAAGAGAGTGGAGAACCATTTAGGAAAACCGCATGACCGGTATTCAAACCTCAATCTACCCCTCATAGACGGTCTAGTCCATTGAGAGAGTTAGGCCTTACACCTTATACCATGCGGCCACCGAAGCGGGTTGATCATAAATGTTATGATGATGGCCAAAAAAGCTATCTTGACCAATAACCAATTGAAGTACTGATTGACAATGGGCTGCTTGACAGTAGGGGGAAAAAGAATGCAATGGAGTTCATTTAGTGATAACAACATTCAGATGTTCACGCAAATGTATCAAATTGCGTGAGCACCCCCCATTCCTGGCCTCTCTGTTGGGTGGTTCACATAAGCGCTACAAGACAGCGCTCGATAGAAAGAAATGTGCTTTGCTTTCCCCGTGCAGGAAACACTTTAATTAGTCCTGGTGAAGGAGAGACATACTTGTTTTATCACTATCAAATTAATATCGACCCCCAAGTTAATCACGTGGGGACCCGCCTCAGTGGCGTAGTTGGCTAACGCGCTAGTCGTGTTGAGCTAGACCACCAAGGACGGGGAGATCGAGGTTCGAATCTCGGTCGGGTGAACTGGGGGTGGTTTTTCCTAAATGGTTTTCCACTCACCCTCCACGCAAATGCGGGTTTCCTTCCTCTAAATTCAACCTTCCCAATTCCTAATCCATTAGTGTAATTAGTACTTAAGCGTATAACCCGAACGGGTAGTAAGACGCGGTGCTAAATAATAATAATAATAATAATAATAATAATAATAATAATAATAATAATAATAATAATAATAATAATAATAATAACAATAATAATAATAATAATCATCACGTGGGAGTATTTGTCTTGTCAGCCCCTGCAGCGCATATAATTTTTTACCTAGGAATCTGAATAACCCTGTAGTATAGTATTTAAAATTATTTATTATTATATCAAATTATATAAAGTAAATTAAAATATCAAATCATCTCTGTATCCTTTATATCTTGTACCGTGTTGGTGTTCAAAATTGTTCCAATTTGTTGTTTTTTTATAAATCTTATAGACCTAATTTAGACAAGGTTATATTGTGTTGCTGTGTGCTGATTTAAATAAATAGCATTATATGTTGTAATAATAAATTAAATACCTTAAGATACAATCACAGTACTATAAATAGCTTAGTTGGTATGGTAAGGAAAATAAGAATCTGTCAAAATGCAGAAATTCTAGAATTCATTCACAGAATGTATTAACTTTTATGAGAGAGGGTTGTCACTATAACCTTGAAAGTAAATCTCCTGTGTTTTAAGGGTGTTCAAGATTAGATACTCATTTCCCCACATACTTCAGAACATTGGTTCCCAACCGAGGGCGTGAAATATTTTAAGGAGGGTGGGGGATGGGTTGAACACTTAGGAAATAACGTTTAAAACAGCTAAGAAATGAAGTCAATTTTTATTTCAATCCTTTTCCAAAGAAAGTAAGCTAGTTTTTCTTGTGGTATTGGTAACAATTTCTATGAGTTGTAATTCATCTAGTAGGTGACCAGCCAAAAGTAAGAACAGGATGTCTACCGAGTTGGACAAACCAAAATTAGTGACTTTTTGGTGACCTTTTATGAGCACAAAATTTCTTCGGCAAACGATTGAACATTATATAATGCATAGATAGGTATAATGCACTCACACGCAACATTAAACTTTAACTAGATGATAAACATTAACCTTGTCCTTGGTATCACGGTAAAAACAATCAGACGGTTAGTGCATGGCATCATGGGTAGTGGGTAACTTGACATTCGACGAGTTTGCGTTGTTACGATGAGCGGGAAATTAACACAACAATATTTTCGTGACTTTTGACTAAAATATTGAAAATTCGTGACTTTTCAGGGACTTTCGTGACCTTTTTTTTTGCAATTATTAACATTTTCGTGACCCAGTAGACACCCTGAAGAAGCTTGTACACATTCACGGATTCCCCCCCTCCACCTAACTTTCCTTTCTATCCTTCTCTAAGGGTAGCATTGCTGCTATGTGCGACCAAAGCTATGGAGTACGTACTCCAAGCCTTCAATTCAGACTCCTCAATTTTTATACTTTCCGTCTCCATCGTAAATGGCTAAGGTATAAATAATAAGTAGTAAAAAATGTACTGAAGTAAAACCCTCCAATACAGATTACTTCATGAGAAGCTTCTTAGACATTGTATGAATAAATTTGTCAACCCAAATTACTAATATCGGTCATTGAAAATTAAAAAGATATATTTACCACATTATAATACTATAAGTTTTTATTTTGAAGCCAGAGTCGGTACATTTTATACCGACTCAAGACTCAACCCAAAGTTACTTCAGACTCAGACTCCACAGAGCTGTGAGCAACATACCAAAATACTCGCAAAGTTGCAACACATCAAAGCTTTGAAACTCACTCAGAGGGTCTGGTGCCCCTGCTAAGAGCGCTTTACCTTTAACTGGTAATTTAATATAATTATCAGATGATAAAATAAAGATGTAACTAGAAAACAAAGCTTTAAGTTTTTTATAACCATTTGATGATCTATCAAAGGTGCCGACAGCTAAAAGAGGGAGGGAACCATTGTTTAGGATAGCAGTAGTCCTATTGAGGAATGAAATTAGGATTTTATAGGATTTTGAAGTACCTAATGTTATTGGTATTTAGAACAGGATGGTTTGACTTTATTATGACAAATAACAAAGTTGCTAAAGAAAGAGTAAAAATGGGGAAGGAGTATAACTTGTGCTCCAATTAACGTTCTTTGTTCTTAAATTTGTTTCTATAAAAAATGTCCTAAATTCACAAATATTGCAGTTCTTTAGAATTTATTAAATTCCCTGTGTTTTCCCAGACACAAAATATCCCAGTTTTCCAAATGAGTGGTGGCAGCATTGTTAAGTTATTATATTTTGTGGACGAGTTTGCCAAGTAGATTATCAACATGCACTTACTTGTTCCTCAGATACAAACACACGACCCCTGATTTCTGATTTGGAGCGCCGTCTGGATCCCCCAGACAATCTCTTATAAGACCTGGCCAGATCTCTGACGGATTGACTGCGGAACATTGGAAATCTTCTCTCTTTATCTGCGGCTTCAAAGGACCGCTTTCCACCGTGATGAATATCCATTTTTTATACACTCCAAAATATTTGCTTCGATTAAATTGGAATGTACCACACACACATTGATGAATTGAGGCTGCAAACTGTCAGAGACTGGGAAAATAAAATTTACAGAAAATGTGAACTTAAAAGATATTAATTTTAATTCTAAATATTAATATGAACAATTTATTGTTAATTATGTTTCACACACAGAGCTACTCAACTGTGATTGGACTGGTTGGTGATTGAAGTCACTAACTGGTAAGTAGCTTGTTACTCAAGTTTCACCCCTAGAGATACTCAACTGTGATTGGACTGATTAGTGATTGAAGTCACAAACGGGTCAGTTACATGTTACTTAAGTTTCACCCCTGGAGATACTCAACTGTGATTGGACTAGTTAGTGATTGAAGTCACTAACTGGTCAGTTACATGTTATAACTTATGTTTCGCACACAGTGTTAGCAAAAGTGGCGACATTTCAATCAGTTTCGTGCTATTTAGCTGCAAGCACATTCTTCAGTCTTCTAGAATATTTGATATTTATTAGGTAATGAAACGTCAAGTGACTCGAGTGCTGAAGAGGATTTTTTTCTATATTATTTTTACTACAGATCTAAAAGACTGAACCAAAGAAGATTTTGGATTCATAGATACAATGAAAAGAATATAAACATAATTATAGTAATCACAACAAAAGAAGATACAAAATGTATATTGTTGAACTTATACAGAATGTGGAAAGAAAGCTAGTCTGGATATGTTACTGGTACATTAAATGTTCAATGTTGTTCAGTCACGAGGACTGAGTTTTAACTGAGATAGCCCGGCGACTAAAATGTTTTATTTCCAGTGACACAGACGTATCATAAATTGATTAGCAAACAGTAACGAGTGGACCACTATATAAATATATCAGCGGTGATGCTCAAGCTACTGGTTGGTAATTTAGGTTTTACATGCGTCACTTTTGAGTCTTATTTGAGTAGCTCTGTGGACGAGAGGCCTTACTCTATGGCATTAGGAGCGTGAAAGTTCATTGCTGCACCTACTAAAGTATGCGACTTATCCAAATCTTGAGCTAGTTCTATCCAGCCCACCTCATTACACCATATCTATATCTTGAGCTAGTTCTATCCAGCCCACCTAATTACACCCTATCCAAATCTTGAGCTAGTTCTATCCAGTCCACCTCATTACACCTATCCCTAACTTGAGCTAGTTCTATCCAGTCCACCTCATTACACCTATCCCTAACTTGAGCTAGTTCTATCCAGTCCACCTCATTACACCCTATCCCTATCTTGAGCTAGTTCTATCCAATCCACCTCATTACACCCTATCCCTATCTTGAGCTAGTTCTATCCAGTCCACCTCATTACACCATATTCCTATCTTGAGCTAGTTATATCCAGTCCACCTTATTACACCCTATCCCTAACTTGAGCTAGTTCTATCCAGTCCACCTCATTACACCCTATTTCTTTCAGGTCCATTCTAACGTTATCCTCCCATCTGCGTCCCAATGGTAAAAAGAACAATAGGTTTATCAAATATTTTATAAAAGCATGTCAGCCCCAATACTTGTGCAAACAGTAGGTACCAACCAGTAAGTTTTGTATCGAAGGATTGTGAGGAGCACACCCATTTATGTGATGATTTAAAAAGTAGAGGCGGACCCCGTTAAATGCAACAGATATGTTCCCTATTGATACCAAATCTGTGTGAAGCGAAATGCTTTTAACATTCAAAAATAAGAGGCTATGTTTCAATCAATTCAGTAAGTTGTAGCTAACTTTAAATTATAATTATATTAATGATAAATTTTGCTTTGTTTGTTAGTCAATAAATCTAATTTAATTTTGCAAAATATATTTTTTTTAATTATATTTGATAAAACCGTGTATAAACTATCATTGTACACCTTATACCAGTTTCAGTGGTGGAATAGTGGGGTTCAAATCTCGGTGTGGTGGAGGTGGTTTTCCATTCTACCTTCATGAAAATGCAGGTATACTCACTATAAATTCAATCTTACTCCTCCTTATTACATTAGTGTATTAGTATGTATGCGTATAACCCAGGGCACCACTTATTGACGTCATTAATAATTTTTTCAGACAAGGTTTTTTTTCCTGATGAACTGAAACTGGCAAAAGTATAACACAAATATAAGAAAGGAAATTGCCTAGAGGCAAGCAACTACCTTGCCATTTTAATAATTACCTACAATCTCAAGGCCAATGAAAAGATAGCACTATCAAAACTCCTAGAACATCTCGACTGCTACAAACAACTCACTCCAAATCAACATGGCTTCCTGACTGGACAATTGACTACCATCAGCCACCACGAACCTGTTAAGAGTTCTTAATAGATAGCAAGGCCTTTGACGACTGCCTGGACCACTACCAACTGATGAACAAAATTGAGATTGATGGAATTACTTCAAACTGGTTCAAGAGCTACCTTACAGTTTCAGGTGGAAGACAAATTGTCAAAATCAAACACACAAAAGAATCAATAATAACACAAGTGAGTTACCTACAAAGAGGAATGCCACAAGGCTCAATGCTAGGACCAGTACTTTTCATTCTGTAAACAGGGTGTCTACTGAGTTGGACAAACTAAAATTAGTGACTTTTTGGTGACCTTTTATGACCACAAAATTTCTCCGGTAAACGATTGAACATTATATAATGCATAGATAGGTATAATGCACTCACATGCAACATTAAACTCTAACTAGATGGCGAACGTTAACCTTGTCCTTGGTATCATGGTAAAAACAAACAGGCGGTTAGCGCATGGTATCATGGGTAGTGGGTAACTTGACATTTGACGAGTTTGCGTTGTTACGATGCGCGGGATATTAACACAACAATATTTTTGTGACTTTTGATTAAAATATTGAAAATTCGTGACTTTTCAGGGACTTTTGTGACCTTTTTTTGCAATTATTAACTTTTTCGTGACTTTGGTGACTTTCGTGACCCAGTAGACACCCTGGTATACAATAGGGCTGTGGAGTCAAGGTCATAAGCAAGTCTGGGTGGAGTTGGAGCCGGCAAAAATGTAGAGGGTCTTTGCCTGCCGGCTCAGACTTCAAAATAAAAACCTATTAAATTATATAGCAATATTTGGTAAATAAATAATTATAATTCTTTTATTATTTAGGACCAATATTTGATTTTTGGATTGATAAATTTATTCAAATATAAATTCCTATGACATCATCTGTGTCAGAGCATTTTACCGCAGTAAATTTGTTAGGCCAATTACCAATTAATATACATTAGCGATTTATGAAAGAATCAAAGTAGGACGGAAGAAAAATAGAGAAGTCAGAGTGTAAGGCTTAGTGCGCGGACTCCACAGCCCTGGTGCACAAATGAACTCCCTGAATGCATGCAAGAATAAAACACTACACTGATGTAAGCAGATGACACTTATGGTACTTGGAGAAAAAGCACTGCAAATAATCTAAATAAATACCGCACTCCTATTGCATTTAATATGACTATTCAATACTTCCAGAGAAATGACGTTGTAAATTAATCAAAAACACAATTGTTACTTGGATGCAAACCTAGAAACTACAGCAGAAGCCAAGTAAAAAACGTGTTTTACTTTTTTTTGTGGTTTAATTAAATACATTATGTATATCATCTGATTAAACCAATAATTCAAATAACCTATATTCATTATTCAGGATCCAAAGAAACATATTTTAATTTTAATATATAGGCTATACATGGCAAGGAAAGGAGTAATAAAAGACATAATAGCATTAATACAGTGTAGGTACCTGTACTTTAAAATTATATTATCACAGGTGAGCTGCTAGTTGAACATATTATTTTGTTCAACCAATTAAAACATATTTTTATAGTTTAGTCCAGCGGTTCTCAAACTGGGGTATGTGGGAACCTTTCAGGGGGTACACAAGCAGCTCTCAAGGGAAAATTGCCAAAATAACAAGGGATTTTTGGAAAACCCTAATTCTTGGCAGTTACCATTATCTGGTTTTTTCCTCGTATTTTTTCTCGGCTGGAGAGCGATTTCTGAGAATTTTCAACCCTCTACTTGACATCGTCTACATTAGCAGTTTATGATATCTTTCTCAACAACAAGCTCTGAAAGAGTGGTTTTTCATCTACAATGTACCTAAAAAATAAGTACTCTGCTTGATAACCGGACATCAAAAAGTTATGCCAAAGCATGCAGCCACACCCCTTTCACTGAAAAACTTTCGGGATTCATAATATATCAGCTCCAAAATTACAATTAAGAATTTTGATTTGAAAATATTGTGTTTAGGTTTACTTTTTTTCTTTATTTTTAAACGAATTTATGAAGAAAATGTATACATTTTTCTACAGAATTTTTTATGCTTTTTTTAAACTGATCCTAACAATTTTCAATAATAGATAATGTTAAGGTTATAAAAGTAGGATTCTCTCTAAATAGCTTTGTCACATTTGAAATATTTTGACTACGGGTATTTTCCCCCAATAGATTAAATAGATCAATAATTTACCATGTGGTCATATGTTTTAAAGCCTGTCATTTGGAACTGTTTTTTTATCTTAGGGGTACATTAAACTTTAAGTCATGGCCAAGGGGTACAATCTAAAAAAAGGTTTGAGAACCAGTGCTTTAGTTTATTGTATAAACTCAGTTTCAAAACTTGTGTATGATACCATATACATCTACAAATCAATGTACCGTATTACTATTGGGTTTAAACCAAAAGGTTTTCAACAGAAGGACTAACCCTTTTCAAAAATTAGACAAATGCTTTGTATACAAAATATAAATAAGTATTTTTTTAGTGTTTAAAAAGAAAAGCCCCAGGTTTTTTTTTGGTGTCTGGGTAAAATTATAATAACCCTGTAGAATAGCAAAGATTGCCTACTACCATAAACTATTCGAAACGCACTTACAATATGGACTAGGAATACAGGGAAACTCATCCACTTCTACTCTACATCGTGTCTTAATCAAGGAGAGCTAAACAATAGATAGTTGCAGACAGGAATTTAAAGAACTTTTAAGATCCCAACAGTGGTACATCTTAGAGGTGGCTGTATATGCAATTAAAGTACATTCACGACCTTAGTTTACTTAAATGACAGCTCAAAAAGTTACTAGAAACAGTCTAATGTATCCCTACGCCAACAGCTGACATCTGTCACTTTGGATAACTGTAGTGAAAACATATGGTAATATATGAATGTGATATTAAACCTCAGTAATTTAGGCCAGTATTATTTATATTTATTTGAGGTTTGGTACAAAGCTTATTTATTGTTTTAATCCAATAAAAAAATTATTATTCAAGCCTATTCACAAAAGGTTTAACAAAAATAGCTTCAAAATGGGGACCAACAAATTTAAACCATGTGATTGAACATGACGGAAACAAGTTCTTTACAATGGTACACCCACGCAGTGGATAAACATATTTTATTCAAGTACATATTTTGAAATACAATAAAATAATAATAAAATAATTTATTATGTACCTATATACTATAAAAAAAGACAAGTATTTTCTTTCGAATTGGGTAAAAATAAATTATTTAAAGTAATGAAATAGTGTGAGAAAACATAAGTTTATGTTAATATAAATGTAAAATATAATATGTCATTAAAAAAACTTAACATTTATAACAAAACAGTTATCTTTTACAACTACAAGTGTTGGGAGCCCAAAGCCTAAACATATGATTTTGGAACTGACATCGAGGTAAAAACCTATCATGAACAGACTATACTAGAACTGAAAAGAATTAGTCATCAGCATAACTGCCACACAAATGGTCCGACCATCACACTGCCTGCACATAACCTGACCATCTGTGAGAAGAAGTCCTTATTTGAACCAGCATACATTATTATTATTATTATTATTAGCACCGTGTCTTACTACCCGTTCGGGTTATACGCACTTACGCTAATGTGCAATGGTAGGGTGATTGTGAGATGAAATGGAGGACCTACAGTTTAATGTGGAATCCGAACCACGGTGGAGGCCTGGCATTCCACACATTCACAAGTTGTGATTAATACACATCTTGTCNTCACAAGTTGTGATTAATACACATCTTGTCAGAGGTGAAGGAAGGGTTTGGCATTCAGATAAATCTGTGCCGGGACCGAGTCTGACACCTTACTACTAGACCACCAGGTCACCTAACCAGCTTACAGAAGAAGCCAAAGGGAACAAACGCAAAACAAGAAAATGACCTCGTACTACTTGGCTACGAGACAAACACTTCTAGGCCTGTATAACAAGTTCATAAATCGGAGGACATCACCAATTTTTAATATCACACAAACTAATCCTAACATAAATATGATATTTATGGTTTGTAATATGATGCCAATCCAGGTTTCTACGACTTTGACACAAGCCTGCTAAAATGACAAAATAAATTTTAGTCTATATTTAGTTGTGTAAATAAGTCTAGTGGGTTTATTTAAGAAAATAATGGTAAAATATTAAAGATAATAATGTGGCAGGTAAAAATTGAAGAAGTCCTAAAGCACAAATTGAAATGAGCACAATAAAATTGATGGTAAATAAATAATTATGTATTAATTTAGAATCCAATTTTGAATCTTGCCAATAGTGGCTAAATAAAACTTTTTAAATTTGTTCATAAAAAAAATTAAAGTAAATAAATTTCAAACCAATGTTGTAAATTCGAATCAAGAATATTAATTATGCTTATTATCTAACCTAGATTTCAGGAAGAATAGGTGTTCCAAGAAGAATGTAGGCCTTCCTACTCATAGGACAAATATAAGAATTTAAAGGGAAATGTCCATCCTTTTCCAAAATATTCAGACGCTAGGCTTACAACCAGTCGATAGTAAAAAAAGTAACGAAAAACTACATAAGCAAATATGCTCTCATACAAAGCTAAGATGCATGTGGATTACAATATTTTTTGATCAAATGAAATATAGTAAAGAGATATTGGTCTACTTACAATTCCAAGTTTTAAATAGCGGTTATATTTAAAACATCGGACATCTTGCGCATTTTCAAATTTAAATAAAAATTTTTTTGGCAAACAATACACGCTCGTAGGCCAACGTCTCAAAGAAAATCTCCCTTTTTTAAAGTAAAAAAAAGCTTTATCTTGTTTGGGAGAGTAGTTTAAACAACTATCATTAACAATAACAGATTCCAGTAAAAATATTTTTAAGAAAAGACGAAGGATCTATTTAGAAATATACATATAACCATATAGCTTATTTAATATTGAAATAAATTTTTAATGTTGTTAGGTGGGTATGGAAGTTTTGTTAACATCATTAACTTTATAATATAAGTTGATGGACACCTGTGGCTGAGATTTTGAAGCTGTCGTCTGGGTACTATTTTGTAAAAGAGATGAATACTTCAGGTATCTCTTACTCTCCTTTACACATACAAAGCAAAGAGGTATTTTGATAACGTTGGCTAATTTGATTAAATATATAAGATACATCAATATATGATTGATTAAATGAAAAAATGTGAGAGTAAAATATTGAGTAGCTTTACAAAATTCCAAAATCTTAACTTGTTAATTTAAATAATTTGATATAGGCTAATAATTATGTGAAGCTAATCTGGTTTATAAATATTTTAGTTAATAAGATGTACCAATCTTACATTAACACACCACTTTCGAACAATGACAAGGTTTTGAATCAGGGAAATACACAAGGTACCCAAGTTGAACCATTGGTTCTTGTTCAATGTGAGGGTGGACGTGGGGCCATTTTATAGACCGGTACACCCCTGTTGAAAGACGTGAGACACACTCCCGTGATTAAAGTGCTTTATTTTACTCGGATTGGGGTTTATGATAAAAGTCGAGCTACATCTCTCAGGTGTTTTAGTATTTTGGAGATATCATGTATTGTTTGGTTTTGTGGTGTAACCTCTTTTCCTCCTTCAGGACTAAGGCAGGCGTACAATAGACATACATAAAATAATAAGGATAAGATATTTGCAGAGGAGCCAAAAGGACGTCCCAAAAAAACATGTATTACGAGATAATATATGCAATCATGGTATCTCCAACTCACTCAGCCAAAACGTAACTGAAAATAAGGTTCTCTCCAGGAGACATGAAATTTGGGTAGAACCTTATTATAGTAAACAAAAAATTGCATGATAACGGGATGAAAATAGATTTATTCATCAATAACAAGTATATATATGTCAAATTTAGTGGGACATTTTTGGGCCTTTCTTTACCCAACCTAAATTCAGTCTCGACAATCTCCAAGGGGTTTGTTAAAAAACAATATTTTACTTGTCTTATTTACTTACATAAATAAACCCCTTATTTTGTATCATAACAAGACGATAGAAAATTTGTTCAACCTACAAAACATTATAATTACAACACTTTGAATGTGCCAAAAATATTAAATGTTAAATCTCTTAAACATTTCATAAGTCTCCAAAAACAAAAGATTCTCATTTAAATATTTTAAATATTCGTCCAACTTCATAATTACGATAATTTGTACATGTCAAAAATATTAAATATTAAATCTCATTAATATTTCATAAGTCTCAAAAACTTCATAACAACAACAAGTAAAGATTCTCATTTAAATATTTTAAATATTCATCCAACTTCATAACTAAGATAATTTGTATATGTAAAAAATATTAAATGTTAAATCTCATTAATATTTCATGAGTCTCAAAAACTTCATAACAACAACAAGTAAAGATTCTCATTTAAATATTTTAAATATTCGTCTAACTTCATAGTTACGATAATTTGTAGATGTCAAGAATATTAACTTTTAAATCTCCTAAATGTTTGTTAAATCTCAATAACTCAATAATGACAACAAGTAAAGATTCTCCTTTAAATATTTTAAATCTGTTAAATTTTCCTTAAATATTTCCCCATAACAAACGAGTGAATCTTTAAATAAAAAAATAAAACATGAATACCTAAACGTTAAAGTTAAATCCATAAAGTCGAAAAGGAATTTTGTAGTATAGAGGCCGAATAATAATTTTGAATCTTACATTTTAATGTGTAGCACCTAGAGGCGCCTCGGATGATTATCCCGCCAAGAGTGGCTTGATCGCAGATCTACCAGCCGTATTTATTTGTTAAACTAAGCTCAAAAAGGGTGGGGTGGTGGTAGGGGTCACACATAAGGGATGGAAAGACAACAAACAATAGGGAAGGGGTAACCAAACACGGAGAACATGTGGCCAGCAAGACCCAGATTGTTCCAGAGGCTATGGTGCCGGCAATACTGAAGCACCAATGACGTCACACATCATCACTATTCCCGACATCCTTTGCAAAAAGTCAGGTCAATGTGCCTTCAGTTCTAGTGCCTTCAGTTTGAACCACAAGTGCGCGATAGTTGGTCGTAGCTCAGAGAGAGAGAGAGAGAACGTGGCGTACACAATAGAGAATGGGGCACCGGTGAGTATCTTCGGTCACTTCCATGGTTGTGGTGGGTTATTGCTTTGATTAATCTTGCGTCTAGCGTTATTTAAACGTTGTAGCTTTTATAAACGCTACAGTGGTGCTTAATCCTATTAGTAAAGTTGTAAAATGGAACATCTTGACCCTAGTCGCCTGTTTAAGGATGAGTTGATATACGAATTGGCAATTCGTGGTTCGAAGCCAGACAAAACTATCGATCATAAGAACAAACGTAAACAACATCTGTACAAATTATTAGATGATAGTTGATAAATTTAATTCAAAACCTTTATTATTTTATTACTTCTCTTTGTAGATTTGTTTAGTGGTTTAGTTATTCTAGTGATTTCGACTACTAAGAAAACTTAAATAAATTAAATTTAATATGTGTACACGTGGAGGGAAAAAATCATTACCGGTAAGCTTTGACCAGTCAGCACCAAAAATAAATATTACACGCCACCACTGAAGACTAAATGTTCATTATTTTATTTAAGTACTGCAGGACCAACTTGGACTGAAACATTATCACTACTATTGTGTAACACCACTGCTTTGATACTTATTTTCAATATGCAATAAAGAGTCTCCACTCGTCCGTATTGTACAGAATGTTGTACTGTTGCATCAGTCCTATAACAACACAGTACATTAAGTAAACATATTGAGAGAAATATGGGACGAAATAATTTTTTATATTCCTATATACCATGAGAAAAAGGTGTCGGAAGCTAAGGAGAACTCTTCATTAAGCATAACCCTTTTCCAGAATCCTTTGGAATACTTAAGTACCTATTTGACTAAATAATCTAATTTACTCTGTGAAAAACGCAGGGTTTTGTGCTACATGAATCAACCTGAAAGTTTTCATCAGAGTCTTTGCCATCCTTTTGAGATTAAATAGAGGTTTATTTTAATGTATCTGGTGTTAAATACTCAAGTATTCTTGGGCCGTGAGGTAAAGCTTAGATCACATACTTGAGGTTTGGGTAGAACATTTGTATTTTATTCTTTAGATTGTACCCTAAAATTATTTAAAATTTTAAATAATTTATTTATTTTACCTGAATCATAGGCCTTCTTAATTTCTATTAATATTTAAGGAACCGTCAAGTGGTATTCCCGCTTTTTTTATTATGTGCTGAATGGTAGTCACCTGATCAGTTGTTGATCTATTTTCTCAAAATACACACTAACGATCCCCATCTATTTCTTCTCCATAAGGTATCAATTTTATTAAAATTACGTTATATAAAATTTTATATCATTATGATATTATGTAGTATTATAAAGGGTTATTTAAATATCTATCTATCAAGCTATTTTATTTAGATGCTTGCTTATTATATTCTACTGTAGACATTTTGACAACTTAAGTTGGCTACATTGCCTAACGGTTTATTTTAAGTTTGCTTTAGTTTTTCTTTTAAATAAATAGTCCATGTTTCAAAAACCTAAACACAGTCGTTCGGAATCTGATTTGGGAGGACAATAACAGGTAATGTTTTATTTAAACTAATGTTTGGAGCTGCTTCGTCATATATATATAGTGATAAATTGCTTCTTGACTTTGTATTTTCATAATTTTGATGGTTTGTTCAAATAAGCTTGTGTAGGATTTGGTTAAATTTTTTGATTTTAGTAGGCAAGCTAATTATAATTGTCATAAAAAAATGTCTATAATTTTCGTAGCAAGTTCTTATCTGTAAATCTGTACTCAGTAGACGTTCATCAACTTTAACTTTCTAAGTATTAGTTCATACGGATTACCAATCACGGCAGAGTAAATAAGTGCATACGCGTTGGGATCTATCTTAAATACCAAAATAAATTTTTTAAAATTAGTTTTTATTTTGTGATTGGGATTGTTAAAGATCAAAACCCATCTATTAAGGAATCACGAAAATAATATTAAAACATCTTGCTTTGCTTACATTGAGAATACGGGTACTTAGATTTGTTTTACATTTTAAGGCTAACTTTAAGTTTGATAGTTAAAATTGCGTTACAAATATATTTATTGGGATATTACTATAATTTAACTATATA
The DNA here is from genome assembly GCA_902151455.1 of Timema bartmani. NCBI lineage: Eukaryota > Metazoa > Arthropoda > Insecta > Phasmatodea > Timematidae > Timema > Timema bartmani. Next base: position 51,270 of record CABFWB010004961.1, read on the forward strand.
TTGGAAATGGTATGAAAACACCAATTAATGGTTTGAATGCACTATATATTTCAAACACAAAGCAAAATTTGTTCATGATTGTTTTTACATCCTTGACCATTCATAATGCCGGGATCACGATCAACTTAAACTTAACTTAACGTAACTTAACGTTAAGAACCTCCTTGTGTGTTTAAATGGAAG
>CABFWB010004962.1:0-22069 GCA_902151455.1 Timema bartmani
AAGATATAACATAGAGGAATGAAAATGAAGTATAGGATTAATAATACTCGTCAAACAATAGAAAAATATACAAACAATATTTAAATATGTAGTTATCATCAATGTTGTTTACAGTTTTACAAGACTACACTTATATTTAAAGTTGGTTATAACTTGTATATTGGTTTCATAAACCATATTATATTGAAAGTTCGATCAATATAATGAATAAGGTATCTTAAAACTTGATTATATTTGTTTGAATAACAAACTTTGTGTAGTTGCCATACATTCAAACTATCACTTAGGTTATAGGCTTGTAGAATGTATTATTATATTACCTTTTTTAAAAAGTTTGCTTATATCATGTATAATGCTTTCAGAAACCATATTTTGTTGAAAGTTTGATAACTATAATGAAACAAGTTAGCTAAAAACTGTATTTTATTTGTTTGAATGACATACTTTGTGTAGAAGTCTTACGATCAAATGATAATTTAGGTTATAGGCTTGTAGGAAGTACAGTGTCTACTAAACCCTGATTTTAATAATAATCCCTATCTGTAAGGCTTTATTTCGTACCAGAATACTATCATATATATAATGTTTTGGTAAAATAGACTGCCATTTCGAACGGAAGTAGAAATGGTCTTCTGGAAGGTTTTTTATCCTACCTAAACACAATTATATGGTAGGATTCTGGTACGAGATAAAGCCTTAAAAGCGAGCTTCTTTCAATAAATCATCGCATATATTAGGCTACATCAACTTATTTAAAGAAAAAACTAACCAGTTTCAAACTTTGTTATGTTCTTCAAAGCTTTTTCTTATATATTTATTTCATTGATCACACATTGATTTAGTTCTTATATTCAATCAAATTAATGAACGATGTCAAAATGCCACGTTGCCTTGTATGGGTGTAAGAAAGAAAGAGATTTCCGAAAGTTTCCTTCTCTCTTAGACAATGGTATGCAGAAGACACCTCGAAAATTTCAGCCACAAATGTCCATCTAGTTATATTAGAGAAATCAATGGTTTCTCCTGACAACCCCACGTTTCACATTCATAAATAATGTTGGCGTTAACACGCTTATATATACTGCCATCTTTGCCACTTTCGATATTATTTCATTCTATGCTATAATTTAGAATTATTGTGGACACATTATGTAATAGCATTAGTAATTATTAAAGTAATAATCTAATAAGTAGCCTTAATACTAATAAAATTAATAACAGGCTACAACCAATGGTCAATCTTTTAATGTTTGGGAATAATAGCTAAACTCTGCAATTAACACTATTGCATTATAATATTATACCGTAGGCTACGATCACCCTTATGACACTCTACTCAAGACCCTATATAAAAGTTGATCAAAAGTTGAAGCGTTTTAGCTGCACGATTTGCCACTATATTAGAAAGCGTTGTGACGTTTTATCGCAACAGCTGTTCAGATTTATAAGATTTTATCTGTGCAAAATGGCTTCACATGTCAAAAATAGAAATAAATGTAAGTTTCCAGATTGTTTTAAAACTAACGTATCAACGTTTATACGCCCTCAAATTTCGAGAGACATGATTGTGAGAAAAAAAATACAAGAAATATTTCTGATCAAAAGAATTTTAGAAAAAAACAAACAAATCTAATGATATATTTTGTGAAAAACATTTTTGGCCAAAATATATTCTACGAGAGTGGATTGTAGCAGATACTGATGAAAGAATTTTGCAAAAGGAAAGTGTGCAATTACTTTTTATAATTTAAGATTAGTTTTCTCTTAATTATTTCCATATTGGTTGATCATTGCTTGCAATCAAAAAAACTTCTTCTAGATATCAGTTACCACCACTCCTATGTCGTTGGCTACTTGTTTGTTTATTTATAAATTATAGTAGTGATTTTTCTCTTGTCTTAACTTTAGACATTATTTATATACCAAAGTAATAAAGTTAATTTTTAAACTGTGGATGGTGCTCTAGAACTGATACAAGTAAAACACTGTATTTTCTCAAAACAGCAAATCATAGAGAAATTTCTGTTACCATTTATACTTTCAAGTAAACGGCAAATTTATTTTCATATGAAAGGTTAAAAAGGTTAAGTAATAAGGGGACGTACCCATAAATATTTCACTTATTTTTGTTAGTTATTAAAAAATTGATAGTTTTTTTTGTATCAATTCACTCACAAAGACAGGGAGAATCGATGGAAACTAAAATTATATTATTTGCATTAGAAAGTATTTTACAATATCACATTAAAAAAGTAACACTATTTGTTTAATTTTTTTAAATGGCACTTGCCATAAAAGTATTAAATTATTCAAAGAGGGTTGAAACTGCTAACATCCAGACGTGTTAAAATCTCTTAATATAACTGTACTACATCTTGGTAGTAACAATCAATATGTTGCGGCAAGTAATATTACTACAGTAATTTAATTAAATAATATTTAGGGATAATAAGTACTATCAATAATTGTCTTGGCGCTTAAGTCAAATATAGTATTTGAAAAATGTCTACTTAAAGGCGGGAAACAAACCTGAGACCATTATAAAAACGGAAGTACCAAAATATTATGTTTGGATCTCAATTTTTAAATAATGAAACGATATTGAAACTTTATAGACCTTATGCAAGAATACATAAACGTGAAAGGTGAGTGGTATTGATTTGCCTCGGTATTGAGCCTTCTGCAAGAACGTACCCTCTAAGATAGCTAATTAACACCACTCACTCTTTCGAATGTGAAATCATATTTTTCAAATCCACTCAAAAATCACACTTCTCATTCACTCTTCACGCTTGATTATTTCATTCTTGCATTCTGCCTTATTCCTTTATTGAAGGAAAGAGTCTAATTTTCGTATTCAGACAAATTGTCCTAAATGTTACTCATCAGGATTAAATCAAAAATCCCCTCAGATGCTCTTAGCTAGATGGTAAGACTGGTTGATGCTCTAGTCCCTTCATAAATCAATACATTTTTGAAATAATTATTTATAGCCATGTTAATATGATCAAATTTTACCAAACAAATAATTACCATGTGATTTATAATACAATATTTCAGATTTAAATTATTTTAAATTGATTAGCAAATGATTAATTGTAATTTGTATGTTATCATTTGCTGTGAGCTATTCTTTTTATTTACTAGTTATCACGTTAAGGATAAAATAATTATTCTGAAAATTGAAAAATGACACCTTGATACGGGAATCGAACCCTGGACCTCTGGCTCTAACCACTAAGCTATCCAGGATTCGTCCCATAATCAGGGTCATTCTTCACTCATATTTTAAGGGCTGGATTCCTGGATATCTCAGTGGCTAGAGAATTGGTGCACTAAGCCAGATGTCCCGGGTTCGATTCTCGTGTCCAGATGTCATTTTTCAATTTTCAGAATATAATTATCTTGATAGAGAGTTCCTCACTAAAAAAGCATTAATAATAGCTTCGGCTATTTGATAATAAAATAATTACTGTCTAATAGTAAAATGTAAACTTGGAGGTTCAAACTTCTTTTCAAAGTTTAAATTGTGCGCGCGCGCTATTCCGCTACGACACTAACGCCATTTGGCTTCAATGTCTGATCACTGGAACTAAAGAGTAGCCAGACCCGTACATCTTAGACTCTGGCTAAGATTAAATTTTGAACCTATTCGATATCTCGAACCTATTAAATATTCGAGCTATTCCATCCACATGGCTATAAGAAATGGCGACCAATATTCCTGTAGTTGCTGGTGAGCTTTCAATTTATAAATATACCTTTCTGTTGACACCCAACTAATATAGTTTGAATTTTATGATACCATTTACTGCGCTTAAGTCATTGTAAAGAGGGTGTCTGTATGTAAAATTTAAGTATTTAAAACGGTTGTCTAATTTTTTTTAATGTCGTCTGTTAAACTCACCATACGTGACCATTTTCGAATATTTAATACATTTTGAATTTGATTATAACGCTCCACTTCATACTATCTTCTAATTCCATCTCTCCTTAAATTCTAAATTCTTTTTACAATATATTAATGGTCTGTGTTAACTTTTTTAAGTCTTTTGAATTACCGAGGTTGTAACTTCGATAAGCATGTTGATATATACCTTAAATCCGAACACTGACATAATTTATGATATGAATTACTAACATTGAATTTCACTTGAAGTAATACAATCTGTAGCTTAACAAACCTGCATCTTTCAAGTACGTCAATGTTCAAATGGCCCTGGTTAAATATTATCAAGGACCCTTCATATTGTTGCTTTGTTAATTCCCCCCCCCTCCCCCATCCTGAATCTATAATGGTTAATTTATGACATTTAACACTTCTTTTGCCAATGTTGTTACTATTTCAGAAAGTAGATTTATTACGTCATTATATCCTTAGATAATTGTGTGTAATCATTCAACAAAATCAAAATTATTAATCACAATAAACACACTTTGATACTTGATAGAATGAAAATAGTTTATTGGATTTGACAGTGGTTACGCAATAGCATGCACTTTCAAGCACATGATTATCCTTCATGTCATACTGGCTAACTGCCTCCAACACAATTCATGTGCAACAAAGTTAAAACCTTCTTTGATGGTTGAATGTTCAAAGGACTTGTTACTTTCACAATTGACTGGATTGCAAACTACTGAGATATCAAGGTTTTAATTTTGGTTAGGATTACTGAGAGTGAATTTTCATAAAATGATTTTCCACTCTTCTTTCTAATTTGGGTAGGGACTACTTCTCTAAATTCTACCTTATTCATATGGTACCTCATTTTAAGGTAGTGTAAATATTTGGCTAGCCTGAACAATTAGTGAAAGATGCTACAAAAATAAAATTGAAAGAAACATAAAGATTGTAATTATGGCATTTTTAAATGTTGATTATAACAATATTACCCATCCTAGTGTAACCCCTATCTTATATTGGTAGATGTGTGGGAGGTTAGATTGTGTTATGTGGGGTTAGCTTGTATAAACATACTAAAAAATCATAATGACTAGTCCCATAACTACTGTATAAGATGTTTTAAGTGTTAAAATTGTAGGTCCTCCATTTCATCTCACAATCACAAACAACACCACCACAATCAAATTACACATTAGCGCAAGTGTGTATAACCTGAACATGTAGTAAGATGCAGTGCTAATAATAAAAATAATAATACTATCTAAGAGGTTTATGTTGGGGAAATTTTACGCTAGTTCGGTGGTCAAATCGTTCTAAGCAATGCTCACTACTTTCCTATCAAAGGTGAGTTAAGTTATCAACTTATAATAACACAAAATTATTATATGTAATTTGAATCTGTCATGTCTAATCCAAAAAGGATCTAATCTGACAGCTATAAAAATCTCTCTAAATCACTTGTTCATAAGCTGCCACTTTTAATACCTATTAAATAACATAACTTGGTAAAATTTTATTATTGTTGTCTGCAAAACAAAAGTTTGTATTTTCTAAAAGGCCCTGAGCATATGAAAATTGGACTCTGCCAAATTGTTTTTATTGTGATTAATGATATTGTTTGGTTGTGTTTTGGTTGTAATAACACCATTTAACAACAGTAAGCTTTTGTGTTTGCGAACAAGAAGTCCAAAAATAGTTAGACTAGTTACTTTTTAGCTAGGCTAAAGAGAAGATACTATATTCTAATAATGAATATTTTTGACCTTGAGATTATGATGAAGCTTCACGTTGTTTTTTGTCATCGAACCCAAAAAGTGGATTTTACAATATTCTGTCCCCATGTTTGTATATCATTCTGTCTGTGTCTGGCCACAGATCTGAAACGGTTTGATAGATTTTGTTAAAATTTTATATTCATATACTAGGCTAGGCCTATATCTAGAGAATTAAAAAAAATATCATCCCTAGCTCTTAAATTAAGGATAGGGTTAGTTTACAGAGGAGTGATTTTTTTTTAATGGCAAACTTTTCAAAAATGTCTACAACAATTATGTTTAAATGGATATTTAAGGAGTGTTTGGCCTCCCAAATAACATTGTACCAAAGCCCTAGGTTTACTTGGTTATCGGGTAAAATTCTTTTAAGGGTAGGCTACTTAGTTTAATAAGTTCTAAAATGACAAACGATTTTGTTTAAAATTCATAACTGGGGAGAGTTTGACATGCTAAATAAAACTTTAATAGGTTTCCAAGGCTACCTGTTTTTCAGCAAAATATTCATTTATTAATTATGTGTTTAAAATAAATTAAAATAACTAACGATTTGGTGTAAACAAGTATCTAGTTTTATACAATATAACTTAAAAATTACCCGCTTTGGTGGCACACATGGTCTAAGGTACTACTCTTGCAATACATTAGGGCTCCCATATGCAGTTATTACCACGGTTATGTGAAACCGCTGATAGTACCGAACTATTATACAACGTGATATTCATTTAACATACATAAATATGGTAAAGTTTGGTAATGTCTTACTGTGAATAATTTAGCAATTAAGCTAAATTATTCACAGTAAGACATTACCAACATTAAATAAAGTAATAATGTATACTGTACATACACTACATTGTACTTACTACTCTACATTCTTCTTGTTGCAACCATCATTGATGATGATGATGAAGATGATGATGATGATTGCACTTTTGTGCTTCGCGCATGGTTTGAAACATGTAAACAATTTTTTTTCTTAAATCAAAAATAAATAAAATTGGGCAGCAGTAAACCGCGGATACTGAATCAGCGAATATGGGGGCCCTACTGTACCTCTTCTAGACTGCTGATGATGGGAAGACCATACTGGGTGTACTGAGGGTGGTTTTTCCTAAATTATTTCCCACTCTCCACATGAATGTGGGTACACTTCCTCTAAATTAAACCTTCCTCATCCATATAGTCCATTAGTGTAATTAGTACATATAAGCGTAACCCGAATGATTAATTAGACATGCTATTTGTTTTTCTTAAAAAAATAATTTTATATCCAGGCCTAAGTTTACTAATCACCGATTTAAAAAAAATATGAGTTATTTTAAATAGCCTCAACGATATGGGTTTTATTTTTAAATGATAAATAAATATTCTTTGTTTATTTTCCTAAATTAAATTAACTTAAAGGTACTTATAACAAATTTTAGAGAATTTGAAATTTTCCGGAGATATTGTTTAAGATTGAGTTCAAAATGAACCTGGGAATTATTTTTCATGAAAAATAAGAATATATTTTTATTCTTACAAATAAATTTTTTTTGGGTACAATATAGTTTACAAATAACTAATTTTTGGAAAAATTTTAATCTTTTTAAAAATATTTGAACAATTTTGTTTAAAATTTGTAGTTAGAGTGTTTATGTGATTAACAAGATAATGTATTTATTTTTCTGAGTAAAACTAATTTAGGTTTACTGTAATCTCAATTTTGAAAATTTTGTTCCAAGCTATAATACACTGAGACAGTTTGTGCGATTGTGTTATACTATTTGTTTTAGTTTAAATCTTTCCTATTTCAACACTTTCATAATTTAAACAAATACTTCACATAGGCCAAGGATCTGACCGACCTGCATGTCTTTAATACTTTTATAGTTGGCCTCACTATCTGGCACACAAAAAATAATAGTCTAATTTTAATGTACACATCATTTTGAATAACAAAACACATTTAGAGATATTTCAAACTGAACTTTTTTTTTTACTTAAAATATTTTTACTGTGGGAGTTTTTATTTACATGGTCTATTAAATAGTGCTTCATGTATTTAGCCAACCCACATAAACATTGTAAAAATAAAAGTTTTTAAATATTGTAAATATACATAAATACTTGTAAATAACATCACATTAAATAGCTAATTAATATAGAGCTGCATCAGTGGGCATGAGGATTAAACACTAGGCTCTTCTGATATAGTTTTTCAATGTCGTGGAGGTCAAGATTCGAATCCCCTTCAGATGTACATAGAGTGGTTTTTCCTTTATAGTTTCCCACATTTCCTTTACTCAACTGTAGTTATATTTTCTCCCAATTTTATCTTCCTCGTCCCTTACCCACTAATGTAATTATAATGTGCATAGTCCAGATGGGTAGTAAGACATGCTGGAAAAAATAAAAGTATTTAAATCTTCAAGCAATCTTGTTGCCATAGGCTGTGGCCCGCAACACGCCCCGAGTTTGTGAATCGGATAGTTTGAGTTTAAGACCACAAACCCGCCTCGGTGGCGTAGTTGGCTAACGCACTAGTCGTGTTGAGCCCAACTGCCGAGGACGGGGAGATCGAGGTTCGAATCTCGGTCGGGTGAACTAGGGGTGGTTTTTCCTAAATGGTATTCCACTCTCCCTCGACGCAAATGCGGGTTCACTTCCTCTCAATTCAACCTTCCTAATTCCTAATCCATTAGCGTAATTAGTACTTAAGCGTATAACCCGAACGGGTAGTAAGAAGCGGTGCTAATAATAATAATAATAATAATAATAATAATAATAATTAAGACCACAACATTAGATTGGTCAGCCACTGAAATGATCTGCCACTCTGGTTTTCTCATACCTTTCTTAATGCTAATTGCTAATGAAGGCCCATTTCCTCAACCCTATTCCTTAAATTAATTAACTATAATGACCTTAATGCTAAATGTGACTGTTAAAAAATAACTTATCAAATTTAGGTTTTAGGTTAGGTTAGGTAGGATAATATTATAAAAAATCACATATAAAATAACATGACTGCATCAAATACTATTAAAAATTAAAAAATATGTTCAGGTAGGGCCTATTTTAATCTATTATAAAAACTGATTCACTTCCAAGTCTAATTTTTATATTGAAAACCCTCTGGCAAAGTATGGATGTATATTTTATGTTAAATCTTCAAACTCTTATTGTAAAAACATGTATTTATTGTAGTTCCAACTCTTATTGCGAGTAGACTACAATTTACAGGGATAACAGAGGATACCAGCATATTAAATTATAAGTGAATCAAGTTAACATAACTCTAAATATAGATATTTATTAATCAGGAAACATAAACTAGTAGTGTTGGTGAATTGTATGCACTTAACAAACAGGGTCCTATCTACAGAAAGAAGCTCCAAACACATTTCAATGAGAACAATACTGGTTCACAAAATTCTAATTGCAGAGAGAAGCTCAAAACACATTTAATGTGGACAATAATACAGCTATGTTGAAAAGTGAAGCCCAAAAGCAATTTTTAGAAAGAAGTTCAAAATATATTTTAAGTCTTACCTTTGGACAAAAAAATAAATATTTAATGTAAAGACCTGCAGCACGATTAGAAACATCATCATAAGAGCCGGCGATAAAAGATTAAAGGGGTTGTCCATAAATCTGATGCTTGCATGAAAAGGGAAGATTCCAGTCCAGTTCTGCCATCGAGAGTGACTATTTGGTAGTATTGGCCCATTATAAGTATTATAATCATCACAAAATAAGGGCCAGGAGACGAATCAATCACCTCACACAAATTTCCTGGCATATGTACACACAGGTTTACACAGTGAAAAATGGGTGATCCAATCAGGACCGATGTAACTAAGTTTGTTTCTGGTCTCGGCACGTTATACCCCTAAAGCACAGATCTTGTTGGCGGTGGTTCTCTTGTCCCAAAGGCCAGTACACGAGGCTCTAGCCTAGGTCAAGGACAGTCCACATAACAATCAAATCCGAGCTCACAACACAAGGGTGTAGAACCATCGCTGTCGCGCAACCAGTACCCAGCTCGCTTCCAATATAGTCAGATCTTGTTCCCTCATTTCGGTGGTCTTCTACAAGCCAGTCTCTTAAATCCTGACACCTTCGGGATGATGTTAGATCTATAGCCTACATGATCAGGGGCACGGAATAAATTTAGCTACACCAGCATCAGGTGAAACAGCGGTGTATCGAAAGATTCCAGAGCTGGGGGTTTGGTATGAGATGTCTAATGGATTGGCGTGTCCTCAACGTTTCACTATTAAAATAAATTGCTTTGCTCATACTGTAGCCCCATCATTTAATTATTATTTTTAAAATGGCTTGTTTATGTAGCAGGGCTAATTGAAGTGTAACTTTGGAGCAGTAGATTTATATAAATTATTAAAATGATTCCAAGCCCCATATTCCTAAAGTACGTTCTTAAGCATCTCTCGGGGTTTTCCCACTAAAGTTAAATGGGGAAACCATTATAATTAGCTCTAAATGTTCTTAGGAATCACCCTGCAAGACACCGCAAGTAATTTTATCAGGCTAACTTAAAATGTTGTTTAGCGAAAGAATGAAATTGTGTTTTTCACAGTGCGCGGGTCAACAGGAGTTTCCATTAACCTGGGACCTCCTAGCTATGATCTGGTGTCGGCGTTCACTCGGGAGGACAGCAAATCCTGTAAAACTATGGTGTTTGATCCCCAAGGAAAGTACTTTGCTTGGGTCAACGGAGTCACGTAAGTTACTTTTTGGTCACTTGTGAGCAAGGTATTGTGTTTGTAACCTTTATTAGTTGTTTTTGTTAAAATTCATTGGTTGTGTTTGTTATTTATTAGTTCTGTTTGTTTAAAGTCATAAGTAGTGTTTGTGAGCATTTATTATCTGTGATTGTGACAATCCATTAGTAGTGTTTGTGAGCATTTATTATCAGTGTGTGATTATGAAAATCCATTAGTTGTGATTGTGAAATGGTTGGATAGGTCAAACACGGAGTCACAATTAATTTAAAAGTATGATTATTGAGGGTAGAATAAAGGGTAAGATAGGAAGTGGATGGTCGGCCATTACTACATTATATGAAACAGATTATGGATGATACTGGGACTAGTAATTACAGTCAACTAAAAGCATTTGTTTCATATAGGGTAGTGTGGAGAAAGATTAAAGGTGACGTATTGAAGAACATTAATTTTTATTAATCAGTTGCAGTGTTTGTAAACATTCAATAATTGTGATTTTGTGAACATTTTGAGATTTGGATCTTGTGGACATTCATTTTAAACAATCATCAATTATGTTTATAAAGATTGAGGTATTAGTGTATTTTCATTGGATTGGGCATACATTCATTTGCTGAATAATAACTCATCCTTGATTAGCTAAAAGTTATCTATTTGTCACATATATTTGCATGCACTATTATTAACAGGATAGTCAATTCTATTTGATTGAGTCTTATAGTATAAAGGCCCACATTATTAGTTCCTTGTAATTAATTTTGTTTCAGTGTTAAGATTGCATCAGTGTCGACATGGAAGGTTATCACAGAAATCACCAAGCCCAAGATTTCTAGCTTGGAGTTCTCACCAAAGGGCACCTACTTAATGACATGGGAGCCATATTTAGGTGAGATTTCATGTCCTCTAACAGTGTGGCAATTTCCGTTCATTTATATCTTTCCGGACCCTTTTTTTAAGGTTAGACCAAAAATGGTAATTGTAATAGTTATGATTGGCATTTTTGATCTTTTATGTTAACTATATGGCCAAATGGGGAGGGACCTTTTATTTTCTGAAAATTCAGTAATTATATCTTGTCTTGATAAAAACAGGAATATCAGGGTTTGATCCGGTCGGGTGTAGTTAGTTTTTCCTAAATGATTTTCCACTCTCCATTCAAATGCGGGTACACTTCTTCTAAATTCAACCTTTATAATCCCTAACACATTAGTGTAATTAGTATATAGGCGTATAACTTAAACTGTTAGTAAGATGCAATACGAAAAAAATACCCCTATATATGAACTTAAATACAATTTAATTTTGCAATAATTATGGCAATAATTTTGTTCAACAAGTAACACACTGGAAAAGAAAATAAGAAATAAAATGAAAGGAAGGTGGAGAGAGGAACAGCACGGATTTAGGGAACTGAGGTCTAAACTTAAACTTTGCCATATGATAGCGTGGATAGAAATAAAGTTTGGAAAGCGATGGAGGAGGCCGAAATGGAAAGAGGAGTTGTAATGAGAGTGAAAAGCATGTATGAGGGTAACAGGAGTTGTGTTAAGACAGAGAATGGAATTACGTAGTGGCTCCAAATATAAATTGTGTGAAGCAGTGGAGTGCCCTTTCACCATTACTATTTGTAGTGGTAATGGAAATGTTCATGAACAAAGTGGCAGGAGAACTCGGGGAGGTAAGAATGAAAGCCATGTTTGCTGATGACTTGATGGTATGAGGAGAGGAGGAAGAGGAAGTACAGGAACAACTACAAGAATGGAATGAGGAAGTGAAAGAGAGTGAAATTTATTATTATTATTATTATTATTATTATTATTATTATTATTATTAGAAGCAGAAGAGTGCCCTTTCACCATTACTATTTGTAGTGGTAATGGAAATGTTCATGAACAAAGTGGCAGGAGAACTCGGGGAGGAAAGAATGAAAGCCATGTTTGCTGATGACTTGATGGTATGAGGAGAGAAGGAAGAGGAAGTACAAGAATGGAATGAAGAAGTGAAAGAGAGTGAAATTTATTATTATTATTATTATTATTATTATTATTATTATTATTTAGCACCGCGTCTTACTACCTGTTTGGGCTATACACTTAAGTACTAATTACACTAATGGATTAGGAATGGGGGAGTTTGAATTTTGAGGAAGTGAACCCGCATTTGCATGGAGAGCATGAAAAACCGTCTAGGAAAACCACCCCCAGTTCACCCGACCGAGATTCGAACCTCGATTTCCCGTCCTCAGTGGTCTAGCTCAATACGACTGGCGCGTTAGCCAACTACGCCACTGAGGCAGGTCGAGTGAAATTTAGCATGGAAAAGTGTGAAGTGATTGTAATGACAAGGAAGTGAGTAAGGCCTAACAAGGTTGGATGGAGTAGAACTGAGAAAAGTACAGAACGTAAAATACCTTGTGAGCGTGATTGAGGAGAAAGGTGGAAGTAGAGAGGATGTAATGAGAAGAGAACATAAGGGAGAATTGTTCTATAGGTGTGTAAGAGACCTAGTTATGGAGCAGAGAAGTTCCCTTGAAGTGTAAAGAAGTATTGTACAGGGCGTACTTTGTACCCATTATCACATAAGCAGCAGAAACATGGACAGTGAATGTAAGAGAAACTAGGAAAGTGGGGGCCATGGGAATGAAGTTTGTGAGGAGCATGTTAGCTGTCACAAGGAGAAACAAGATTAGGAATGAAGTCATCCGGGAAAGAGTGGGAATACAGGAGATTGTAGAGGAAGCAAGATTGAGATGGTATGGACATGTTATGAGGATGGAAAAAGAGAAGATGCTGAAGAAAATGTTGGAAATAAAGTGTGTAGGAAAAAGACCATAAGGAAAATATTTGGTAAACTTTGATGGAACCCCTGCCTGGCTGACACAGAATTGATAGGGGTACATTACAAACTATACATGTAAACCAATAGGCTCGGTAAATAATAATCAACTCTTACTTTTGAATACAAATTTCAAGAGTATTTATTGCCACATTACAAACTATACATGTAAACCAATAGGGTCAGTAAATAATAATCAACTTTTACTTTTGAATACAAATTTCAAGAGTATTTATTGCCTATTCCTATTTACTAAATATTCTTCTTACATGAATTTGGCCTATCAAAATTCTTACTAACCACACTTTCAACATCATAACAGGAACTCTTATTTTCATCTTATTAGCTTACACAAGTCTTCATAACATATTTCCACAACGTTAAAAATTATGGGCAGATCAGTGAAAAGCAAGCTTTTGCAAATTCTCACAGAACCCCGACCATGGGCTTGTGGAATTCTGGTTGGGAATCAACGACTTAGAGGAAGAGGTTGTGGCTCTGCAAAAATGCAAAATACATATTTCTTAAATTGTTTGTTTCTTAGTGCTAGGATGGTATCGTGATAGACAAATATATTGAGATATAATTGCTCCGCGATTGGGAGCCATTTATCGTGCTACGGATTGTTTATCCCGCGATTGCACCTATTAAGATGATACGGTTTAATATTGGTATTTATAGCCCCGTGATCGAGCACCAATTAAATTGTTACCGTTTAATTAACTGATATTTGCCCCATGGTCGAGCACTAATTAAAGCAGTACAAATTGTAATCATGATAATGCCCTGTGATTGAACACTATCTATATTGATATTAAGTAAACAAGACATTTGATGTTGCACACGGTTTATTAAGATGATTATACCTTTGGTACGAAGATATTATTTGATATGATACAATTTTCGTTAAACTAGAGATTTTTTTTCTGTGTACCCTATGGATTTAAGTTGGTGACACATTCTCATGTGATATATTACTCTATTCTGGATATATGTTACCGGCACTGTGTGTATTCATACGCACAAGTGACTAATATATGACCTACCCCTTGCCTCTTGGACCCCTTATCACCAGTGTCAAAACCAACTAATAAAAAGACTCCTGGTAATACGATGTTGTGAAAGCTGGCTTCCTATTGGGTATAGGGAGCCAGAATCATAAGATCTTTTCAATACTACGGAGTTGATAAAAAAAAGTTTAAAGCGTATTACATTGACATTATTTCTGAAAACCTGTGATTTTCCTTGGATGAAGTATTAAAATGATAATTTACTTATAGCATTTTAAAGAAAATATACTTCATCCATGACTTTTTGAATATTTTAGAGGGGTCCAAAACAATATCATTACAATGGATCCACAATTTCTTGAGTTCTAACTTTCATTTTACCTCCTCCTCCTCGTGGGCCGTCTTGTCCATCCTCTTCCATTCCTGTCAATCTATCCAACCTTCTGCCTCAGCCATGTGTCTCCAGTCCTTTCCTTTAGCCTTCATGACTTTCTGCGCTCGGGTCTCATGTTAACTGCCTCAGCCATGTGTCTCCAGTCCTTTCCTGTAGCCTTAATGACTTTCTGCGCTCGGGTCTCATGTTAGAAACAAATTTCTAATCCCAATTCAAGTCATATAAAACATGATTTAAGCTTAAGCTTTTCATGATCGGTATGATTAACTCTTTCTTCAATTCTAATTTTGTTCACATTAATTGTTTAGTTGCTACGGAAAATATAAATTGTAACTAAATGATAAAATTGTTTACTATAATGTGAATTTACATTTAGTTAATTAGGTTTGCCTAGTTATTATGTTGGTACAAACCATGTGTAAACATCAAAATATATTTAGAAAATTCAAAATATGAAAAAGAAGTATATCTTATCTGATTTTTTTTTTTTTTTGAANATTGTTAAGGATTCAAATGACCCATCTTTAGTGTTTCTACTTCAAGTTTCCAAACAACTAACTACTTATTAAGTAAACAAGCTAGTTCTTTTTCTTCCTTTTTTTCAGTAACTATGATTTAGTCGATGGTTGTGTTTAAAAAAGCCTTTTTTGAAACTAAACTTGTAGCTCTTCAACCTCTCTCACTTTTTAGAAGGCCTATAAATTTATATATTATATTTAATAATAGTATGCCAAGTCCACCTTTTTAATTCAAAGCGACCTTGGATCAATTATGAAATTCAAAGCTGAATTGAATCTAGGATATATTTTGTTAATTTTTTTATGGGAAAATATTATATTGTGATTATATTTTATATAACTTTATGTATTTAAATCACCTAGAAAATGTTTTATTGCACAAAATATTTCATTCTAATCTGATAACCCCCTAGAAGCTTAACTTACCACGAGCTCTGTATTAAATTTCGGAACAACCATTTGTAATCAAGGTAACTGGTATTTTTTTATGAAGAGCTGAAAGGGGTAAGTTAGCTAGGCTATGGTCTTTACTGGTAAACATCTAACGAAAATTTATAAAACACTCATTTAAGATGTTGATCGCAATAGACTGGATGGATTGACTGTGATAGAGGAGATCAGGGTTCACATCCCATTTGTGTTTACTAAAGGTGGTTTTTCCTAAATGGTTTTCCACTGTCTCTACCTGCAAGTGTGGGTGCATTTCCTCTAAATTCTTCTTTCTTCATCCCTGCTCTAACTAGTCTAACTTCTCCTCTTCTCCATCTTCTTCTTTAGATCTTATCCACGGCAGCCAGTGGGTCCAATAGAGCTTCTCGGGGTTAATTACTAATGGTGGGGTGGAGAACGTAGGCGAATAAAGAGATTAAATTTGACAAGGTTGATTCGGAAGTTTTATTTTGGAGAAAAGTTAATAGTCATTTTATTACATTTTAAAACACTAGCTACATATGGAAATAAAAAGGTTAATTAGTACTTGAAGATAGACATATAGTTAGTGTTGTGCTAATTTAGCCGCATTGTGGTCTCCCTTTTCTTCCACCTATCTCTAAACACCCTAAAGCCAACACGAAAAAAACGACTATTTGTATCTCTTAGCGTGTCTTTCTAGCTCGCGAGCTAACTGGCAACTGTCCTGCTGCTAACGCTTCCCTTCCACATAGTTTCAAAAACAGACGCTACAATCTGATATGCTGATTGGCTAGCTGTTTGCGCCAAACCTCCCCTTTCCACTGTGAGGCCACACGTGTAACTCACAGCTTCCCGGTACAAATAAAATAAAACAGTACAATGCTTAAAAGTGAAATGGTAAAAGTAATTCATTTAGATGACACTATAATTTCAACAAAGACTTTACAAGAATGAAAACTACTAGATTTAAAAGTTAAAGGCCTAAAAATGAAGTTAATGAATTGAAATTTAGAACATATATTGCTTACAACTTTGAACTACTTATAATTAACATAAAACCCCACCCTTTTTTTATAATTAAACATTTGAACTGACTAATTTAGTAATATAGAGAGTAATTAGGCATAGAAAAGAATAATACATTGAAGATGCTGAAGGCTATATATTAAAATAGGCCCAACTGATTGGAAAACTATAATGTACTATAAGTATAGTACTCTCAGTATCTTGATAATGTTAACTTGATTTCTTATAAACTAAGCAGCGGATTTTTTTAAATTATGTATAAAATATTATTAATTGTCTTTGAATATTATAAATACTGGGCACTTGCAAGCCTATTACAACCATAGTGAATTTAGTGGTTTTAAGAATGGTATTAAATTAACAAAATAAACAATGGCAAATTAATATAAATATATAAATGAAATGGTCGAGAGCTAAGGGCCTAAAACCCTGTCCACTTTACACAGCACCATTTATGTAAATGTGTGGATAGCCCGAACAAATAGTAAGAAATATTATAAAAAAACTAAAATATTGTATGATATAATTAGCCATAAGGAATGGGTGAGCCCTTCATTAGGCCTAGCTTTAGGGCCTACTGTAATGTTTTAATCTTATCTTAGGTGCTCTTAGCGTCTAGGCGCACACTTTTATAATTAACTCCCAGTCACAGACATTTTTTCATACCTTGCCTGTAGTACACTTTTGACCATTGCTAATTTATTAAATACATTTTACCAGAATATCTTGCTCATTGGGTAGTGCACATGATTACTGGTTCAATTCCTGACATGGTCGAAAAATTTATCATTTAATTAAATTGAGTTTTCCTCTGATGAATTAACAGCTCAAGGACTGGTTGCTCTATATGTTCTAGAACTATGTTGAGCTAAGTGTTCTTAAGTGTTCATAAAATGCACATTAAATATCCCAAATTAAAAAAAATACAAAGTTAGAGAGTGAACTTGTTTTCAGTTACCCCCACAAACCCGACGCCTGGTCCCAACTTGCATATCTGGCGAGTCGAGACGGGAGAGCTTGTCAAGGAGTTTATGCAAAAACGACAGATTGGCTGGTAAGTTCATTAGTGAGATCACTTTGACTTTATTTCACGGTAAGCAAAACCTGAAACTGGTTGAAATAACTCTATCGTTTGTGCTGGCTGCAATGTATTTTAAGCCCATATTTGGTGGTTACACAGTCTAAGGTGTCACTCTCACAATATGCCTGATTACCGGTGACAGGGAAGTTGGGAGTTTCATTCCATTCTGGGTGTACATGATTTGTTGTTCCTAAATTACTTCCCACTGTTCCTCCATACAAATATGGGTACATTTCATATATGTTTTACCTTCCTAATCCTCACAACATTATTTTTAACATGTGGTTAGCTCAGATGGCTGGTAAGATACATTGCACACACACAAAAAAAGTATTTAAATTATATTATACATTTTTTATAAAAAGTGTACAAACTCTTGTCTTTTCAATCTAAACATACACAATTTTTTGCCATATTAGTTTCAATCCAAGTGTGAAACAACTTCAGAGTATGAAATAACTCTAATATCCTGTAGGCCTGTATTTAAGACATTTACGGTCAAAGAAAAATTCTTGTAACATGTGTGTTCAACTCTGGTAAAGATGCAACAATTCAGGAGGTATATAGACTTGGAGGATCTTTGTCATATTTAAAACTATTCTTAATGTGTAGGGCACCTCAGTGGAGCTCAGATGAGAAGATATGCGCCCGCAGCCTCAACAACGATGTGCTTTTTTATGAGGATGCCAACTTTGAGTCTGAAGTGCACAAGATTCATGGCCAGAGGGTAGGAAACTTCAGCTTGGCACCAGGCACACCACCTTACCATATTCTCTGTTATATCCCTGGTGAGTTCTAACCTGCAATTCTCGCAACTTTACCTCACACAAAGTCAGAATTCAAGGGCATTTTTAATTTTATCTTATCTTCAAGATTAAACTCAGAATGGCGAAACTTCCTAATTATAGAAGCCGGGGTTTTTTTTAGACCAAAGTCAAAAGTTAATATATTTTTTGAAGCCAAAAACATTAAGGGGAATCCTGCATTGTAACAATTTTGAGAAAAAAATCTTTTTTCTCAACAAAACTGATTCTATTAGTGTTTAAATTTCAAAATGTAATTTTTTTTTATTTCCTTTTTTAACTGATTAAATTACATATATTAAATTTTCCATTTCATGTTTCACTTAATAACTTGATATAGATAAACATGTATATATTTCAATACGATCGACTGAATATTTTCTAAACTATCAAATATTTGCTACTAGATGTAAAAATTACATTTTTATATATTATATTTTAGTTTTTATTTATTTACTTTTTAACATGCTGTGATAAGATTTTAATTGTATTTCAAATTAATAGTGGATTAGTTATGAACCATTAGATATTTGATTTTTGCCTTTAGAAGATTGGGTTTCTAAAATAGCTTGACCCACATCTCATAGTGTTCATAGTTTTTAAATATCACTTCGCATAAGACTTTTTATCAAGGCTTTGCGAGTACTTGGATTTCGAGCTTCGAGCCGAGATCGTCCTTTAAGCTCGAGATCGAAAGTTTTTTTAGGCTCATCATTTTCAAGCTTTCACGTGATGTACTTAATAATAAATTTTTAAAATGCAATAGTAAACATAGGCTATTTAATTGAGATAATATCGGCATTTCCTGTTATAAATCATTCAGATACTTAACAAATTATTTTATTTGGAAGAAGGTATAGAAAAGGTGGATAGAAACATATAAAAGGGACAAACACAAAATGGCATTTACAATAAAAAGAAGAACACAGTTCACACTTTACATTGCTGCCGATGGACAAAGAGGTAATGGTTGCCTCTTAAAGAAAATCGATCGTCACCGCCCAATCCCCCGACCTAGGTTTCATTCTATCAGAACTCATCATGGAGGAGTGTGAAACTTGCAATGCAACTTCCTAAAAGAGGAAACCAAAAACACACAAAAGGGAGAAAATGTAAAATCGTAAAGAATGATAGGAAACATAGATAGGAACATGTAAAAGGTATAACATAAAGGACAAACACAGGAAATTGTTAGAAATCAATATTAATTTTCACATTAATATTGTAATAGAGCTTTAAAACCACTTTCGACTGGTAAATGTATTCAATATTGTCGTCCATTTTGAATAATGCTTGATTGAAGTTGTTCACTTGTATTGCCATGCCAAAGCAATGAAAATAAAAATAGCTAAGTAGGTTACTAAATAATTGAATGATTCTTTTTACTATTTTTATCAGGTACTTTTATTAAATAATAATTTATGTTAAATTAAAAATGTAATATCAAGAATATATTGTTTTACTAAGTGTTTTCAAACTTAAGATATTTAAAACTCATATTAATTAATACGTTTAGCTACAAAACTAGCATTAGTTTAGTTACTATTTAGTTTATAGAATTATGTTGGTTAACCTGTCCAAAATCAATGTTGATCTTATTTATTGCAATACATATTTTACCAAACTTAACACATTTATATTAAAAAGCATTAACTATTTAATATTGGTTGCTAGAAATATAATTTTAGTCATATTATTTGTAATTTTAAAGTAAGAGCATCAACTTTTATAAGCATTAAAAATTGAATTGAAGTAAATTTCTCAATAAAATAATGTCTAACGAGAGCCCATACAACACACATGTGCAACTGCACATAAAGGAATGGAAATGGAACAGAAGACATGATCATGCACGATTACACTAAGGAATAATAAACTAAATACGAAACACTTCAAATTTTTAACTGTTTATGATTTTTACGTTTTCTTATAGGATAACTTAAGTTACTGAAGCAAATCGGGGAAATATTAGCTTATTATAACATCAATTATATTAACTTTTATCAAGGCCATGTAAAAACACTTTACAACAATGTAAAGTGATAGTGGATATAAGATAAGGAGTCTGCTGAGTCTTATTCTCGGCAAGTTGGTCCATTTGGCTTTGTTGGTGAGTTTGTCAATCAGCATTCACATCCTAGCCGTACATACTGAGGGTGTTTTTTTCTTAAACGTTTTCTTACTCTTCCTCCACGTAATTGAGAGTGTATTTAATCCAAGATTCTCCTCCCAACACTATTAAAGTGTGAAAAGACCGGCCTGGTAGTATGTCAGAGTTCCTATGCGTCATGGAAATCCTAATTCTTCCAGGCCTAGAAATGTTATGGAATTTCTCATTTTTCCTGGCCTGGAAATTCCTTCCTTTCCCTTTTTTTTCAACACGACAGTACGGTAAATTATTATTGTAAAAATTAGATAACCTTTATTATATTTGTAACTAAAAAATAAAGGGTAATTAAAACATAATTAATATAACGACTATTTGCAAGTAATTTATTTATTTGTGATATATAACTTGCACTTTCTAAACCAATCGATTATATCTGCACACGACTTATAAACTAACTTATATCCATAACAGACTCAACATTTAGCCTCCAACCGTCAAACTCATTACTGTGAAAGGGGAAACCCACATTTCACCCATGATTATTTGCAAGTGAGTTTATTTCTCAACATTTCTGTCTGGAAACTAGCCTTTTGTATTTTAAAATGTGTTTCAAATATGCCCAAACTATATAGTCTCAGATTCTTGTGTCTCAAACCAGCATATATAAGTGCCTTGGAAAGTGCACACTTTCAAACCAAGGTTGCAGCCTATATCAACAGATGTGGGTACATCTCTGTTTTCGACACCTTGGGTTGGCCTCCCAAAGAAAAAAATTCTTTAATTTGGGATGGAAGAAATAAAGAAGCTCTTCATGTACTTGAACCCAAGCCTGTTCAGTGAGAAAGTGGATCTTCTGTATAGCAGAGTGGACAGAATACAAACTTTTGTTTCCTTCACTGACTTTGAATCATACGCTGGAAAAGATTCAGCAAGATTCCTTAATTTGCTCCAGATTTTCACATTTTGTGCTGTTCTACCAGTGAGCACAGCTTCATGCGAGAGAGATTTTTTAGCTGCCATAACAGACTCAAGACGGCTTACAGGAACTCTCTCAAGACTGAGACACTGGATGATTTGCTCAGAATTTCTGTGTATAGACCCTGCCTGAACAAGAGTTTAACCCAAAAGTTGTGATTGACAAGTGGTACTTCAATGCATAAAGGCAGCGCTACACAAAAACAACAACACAAGGTGACCTGGTGGTTTAGGGGTAAGGTGTTCGGGATCCAATCCTCGGTCCCGGCACAGATTTATCTGATTGCCAAACCTTTCCTTCACCTCTGACAAGACGTGTATTAATCACAACTTGTGAATGTGTGGAATGCCAGGCCTCCACCGTGGTTCGGATCCCATGTTTAACTGTAGGTTCTCCATTTCATCTCACAACCACCCTACCATTGCACATTAGCGTAAGTGCGTATAACTCGAACGGGTAGTAAGACGCGGTGCTAATAATAATAATAATAATA
>CABFWB010004962.1:26840-38633 GCA_902151455.1 Timema bartmani
GCATTATTGAGTTCACTATTTCCAATG
This sequence comes from Timema bartmani, assembly GCA_902151455.1. NCBI lineage: Eukaryota > Metazoa > Arthropoda > Insecta > Phasmatodea > Timematidae > Timema > Timema bartmani. The sequence goes on from CABFWB010004962.1 coordinate 26,868, forward strand.
TATGTTTAATTGTTAAGCATGTTGTTTTAGTCTTTATTAAAAATATCTGTTTGTATTTTTATTTTTGCTTTCTTATTAAAATAAATTATAATCCTTCATTGATGATTAAGGTTGATCAAAGGATATCTAGCTCTAATCTGTTTATTTCATGGTAGATGGATAGAATGTGATATTTATATTTTATTTAATTATTTAACACTTTCTCACACTTCAAGGGCACTTCTCTTCTCCATAGCAGGTCCTTTACACACCCATAGACCAACCCTCCCTGCTGTCATTTTCTCATTTGATCCTCTCTACTTCCACCTTTCGCCTCAATTACATTTCCAAGATATTTTACACTGTGTACTTTTCTCAGCTCTTCTCCATCCAATTTTATAGCTTTACTAGGCCTTATCCTCTTCCTTGTCATTACCATCACTTCACAATTTTCCATGCTAAATTTCATTCCATACTTTCACTTCCTCATTCCATTCTTGTAGTTGTTCCTGTACTTCCTTTTCCTTCTCCTCCCACCTCTCATACCATCAAGTCATCAGCAAACATCATGGCTTTCATTCTTTCCTCCCCGAGTTTTCCTACCACTTTGTTCATGACCATTTCAATTACCATTACAAATAGTAATGGTGAGAGGGCACTCTTCTGCTTTACTCAATTTTTTAAATTTGAAACCATTCCGTCCTTCCACACTGTATTAACACAACTCCTGTTATCATCATTCATGCTTTTCACTTTCACTACAACTTCTCTTTTCATTTCTTCGGCCTCCTCCATCTCTTTACAAACTTTATTTTTATCCGTGTTATCATATACATGCCTTCTCCACATCCATAAATATCATTGCCAAGTTTTTCCCAAATTCATACCTTATTTCCATCAACTGTCTTATGGCAAAGATCATGTATATTGTGGACCTCTGTTCCATAAATTTGTGCCGTTCCAGTCTTAGGTATTAAACACAAAATATGTATGTGACCATTTCTATCAGACTTGAAGGTCCTTAGGTGTACCTTGATTCATGTTTATAAGAGGCATATAATAGTTTCTCATAACTATTTCAATTTGAGTGAAAAATAACAACCTGGACATAGAAATCAAGCCCAAGACTTTTGGCCTTATGTTCGAATGCTATCCCATTAGTCCATTCTTGTTCGTCTTTTATCCAGGACTACTTTTCACTAGATATTATATTCAGTTGTATTAGAATTGATCCTTCAGACAGTCATCGCAAATCAGTGTGATACATATGAAATAAGTCTCATAACTTGTTGGTTTTATGTTAATCTTTTGCTATGAAAAACTGGTACATGTTTCACCAAAATGCATGACCTAGCTAATACTATGTTTATGTTATTAATCAGGTAAAGAAGGGCCCATCTATAGTGTAGAGTGGAGTCCAAAGTGTGCAGAGTTCTGTGTTGTATATGGCTTCATTCCTGCCAAGGCTACGTTATTCAACCTCAAGTGTGAACCTGTGTTTGACTTTGGCACCGGCCCTCGGAACGCCATATACTACAATCCGCACGGCAACAATATCCTTTATATATAATTTTACATTACTTAATTGCTTGACAAAGCAGACATTCAATTTCTATTATGATATTACTCTTACTACTACCATTATTAACGCTTTATGTACATTATGTATTGTTACAAACTATTCAAAACACATTTATAGTAACCTTATCTAGCTTGCTTTTTGATCACATGAATACTAAAAAATCTGGGTCATCCTGGATTTGAACAACATCCCAACAGAGTAATTTCAGCTTTATACTTGAAGTGAATTACCCATACTTTCGTTTGTGGCCAAATACACTTTCACTAGTGAACTTTTCACCTCTGTTAACACAAATAAAATCTATACTGTTCCTAATTTCACTTTATCTTAGATAATCTTTTTATTTTTTTGATAAAACAATTGAATTTCACCTATTACTAAACATTAGTAAAATTGTATAAATTATTTAGCAAGTATAAGCAGCTGTCTATGTTTTAAGAAAAACAGTGCATGCAATTGATTCAGTAAAATTATTATTTAAGAAGGTTTAACATTGAGGTGTCCCAGTGGCTAAATAATTAAAATGGAAATAGACAAAAATAAAGGAAATGGAAAAATAAACTAATAAGTGGAAATTTAATAAGTGCCCACATAGGGAAAGAGGAAAAATGTGGGAAGAATCCAATGCACAAAGGTGACATCTTTTTTATTTCTTCTATCTTTTCTTGTAGAAATAGTCGCACGTTTAAACACAGATATTAACACACATTGAGTAATATTTCGGCATGCTCTTATCAAAGAAAAAGAGAATAGAGAGTACACTTTACACAAACACTAAATTACTCCATGTTGAATACAAAAGAAATTGCTAAAAACACAGGTTAACTGTTGTAGGAGTAAAAATAAATTTCTCATCGCTCTGGCTGTGGTTATCCAATATAAATAATATAAATATTTAATTGGAAAAAAAGTTAATAGTAATACAATAATATTTATAAATCGAAATACTACTACTACTACTACTACTACTGATACTGATACTGATACTGATACTGATACTGATACTGATACTGATGATAATAATAATAATAATAATAATAATAAAGTTGTCAATCTTTTAGGAAGAAAGAAACTATCTTTTAATAAGGCCTGGTTGTAATCCATTGATGGGCCAGTTACCCACTGTCTTTGTTGAGAACTGTTGCACTGTTTTGGAAATGCTCTTAATATTTTGGTGGTGTAAGATATAGGAGTGGTCGGGCAGCAAATATTTGTATCGGGCAGGCATTTCATTTTGCAATAACTTTGTCACAGGCCTATAAAATTTCAAACTATAAGTTTAACAGTCTAATTTAATTTAAAAAAAAACTTTGTCACAGGCTTATTAAATTTCACATTTCAAGTTAAAACATAAAAGTTAAAACAGTCACATTTGATTTAAAAAAAAATCCAAATGATTAGTTTATGCTCAAGAATTTACAGTTAATACTAGAGCAGATTTTGCTTTGCTTTGTGAAAGTTCTGTTCCTAACAAATCTGGCTGGTAATAATAAATTAAAGAACTGTAAAGAAAACTAATTTAAATAAGTTTTCACAAGCATAGGGCCTAAAAATCTCAATGTGGAAATGTTGAATTTGTTATGTAGTTGGCATTGACAGAGAAAATTAAATCGTAGGAATCTTGTTTTCACCATGTTGTGGACTTGTAACCTGTGAGAAACATTATCATAGTTTTGTTAAAAGCAAACACAATAATTTATGAATTAATAAAAAATAATACCTTTGTTTAATATTAGTTGAATTTAAATAATAATTCAACTATGAATATCAGTTAAACATAATTTTTTTCAAAATTGAATTACAGGTTAGTGCTAACATGGTATTATATACTTACCAAGTTCTTGAGATGCCCGATCAAAATACGGGCATAAAAAATACTCGCCCAACATTCTGGGATATTTAGATGTCTGATTTATTGCCCGAAATTTCGGGTGCCCGACCACCCCTGGTAACAGGTTTAAACGTCCTGGGTGTGGTTACCAGCATGGATGGGTACAGGTTATCCAGGTCTTTGTAGTGTGTGTCAAAACGATGATTGTTCATTCGCTGTCTGAGAGAACCTGTAGGAAGGCCACTGTATATTATACAACACATGATTGCACTCTAGTTGATATAGCATGTTATTTGTTTTGCAGTTGTAATGAATAGGGATTTTGTATTCCACTTTAGTAACTTTGCTATTGAAGGATGTGACTAGTAGGTGGATCCAACAGGGGCTATCACAGGGGTATGATCCTTTGGTAGTCAATTTTTCTTTAAGGATCATGATATTATTTCAATTCATATATTATTTTATTACTATTATCTTTTTTCCAATTAAATATTTATATTATTTATAATATTAGATAACCACAGCCAAAACTTTGAGAAGTTTCTTTTTAATCCTACAATAGTTGGCATAGTGTTTATAACTGTTTCTTTTTGAATTCAAAATGGAGTAATATAGTGTTTGTATAAAGTGTACTCCTCTTCTTTGTTTGATAAAGGCAACAATGCTGAAATATTATTCAATTTGTATTAAAATCTATGTTTAAAAGTGTGTGTGACTATTTCTACTATAGTATTAAATTTGGTTACATTAAAGGTGGGTAGAAACATATAAAAGAAACGAAAAAAATATGGCTTTTATAATTAAAGGAAGAACACAGCTAACCCTTTACAATACTTTCATTGGACAAAGAGGTAATGGCTGTCTCTTGAAGAAAATCAATTGTTACTGCCCAATCCCCCGACCGAGGTTTCATTCTAACGGAACTCATCAGGAGGGAGTGTGAAACATTCCTAAAAGAAGAAACCAAAAAACAAAAGGATGAGAAAGGAAAATTGTGAAGAAATATGTTTTTTTAAATTGAAAAGAAGAACACAATTCACATTTTACTCTGCTATCATTAGGTACTTTAGAACCTGGGTGGACAACCCTATCGCCAATCGCCACAAGTGGTGAATCGACCATAAAAGTGTGGCGAATTTGAGTTTTCCAGTTCACACAGCAAAATAAACTTTTTCCTGATGGTGTGTCCTGGTTAGCTTGATATTTCCTGCAAATCATTGTAAGCATTCCGCTTTCTGAATGAGTAATTGGTGCAACACTGCCAACTAATGCTTCCCTTTATTTTTTTGATTTCAATTACTTCAAATTGGCATTTAAATTATTCCTTGATCCATTCCACTTTGATATTACAAATTCAAGCAAAGAAATGTCCATGCTTCTGTCTCTAGACAAGCACAGTCAGTCTGGAACCCTTTAAAATTGACCAGAATTTTTCAGTCACAGATATTCTGGTTGACAATGATGTCCCAACTTTTAAATTAGGCATTTCAAAATTATTGGCCAAGTTGGGATAAACGTGGGTGTGTGAATCGACGTTCTACACTATGGTATTCATCAAGTCAAAATACAAATCTTAAACTGTTTGTTAATTTAGAGGCGAAGCTAAAATGTGCATCGAGCTCAGATCAGATATTCAACCAATGTTTCTGCGACTTGTCAAACAATAGGATTGTCAAATTTCTCATTAATGTGTCCCACATTTTAAATATGAACAATTCATCATTTGCGCCTGAGGTAGCTGTAAATGATAAGTCAAAGCGTACATGTTTTGAATAAATGTGTTCAAACAGTGTGTGTTATTTTAACTGTTTGATTGTGCAACCCTATTTCTCCATTTTTACACAGTGTGGCGAATTTCACTTCTAATTGGCCACACCTGTGACTAAATTGAAAAATATGTTGCCCATCTCCACCACAGAAGACAGAAGAAAGAAAGATGTCTCCTTTGTGCATTGGAGTCTTCCCATATTTTTAATCTTTCTTCAGTTGGGCTTTCTTCATTAAATTTACACTTATTGTTTAATAAAGGTGAAAGATATATTTGTTTTAAGGGAAAAAATATTTCTTTGTATAATATTATTTCATTATATTTTCCTACTCTTAGGAGCAAAGTTATTTGACTGGATTTTTTTCAAATTTATCTTATATTTGTTTATACATATATTAAAATGTGTGAACGTGAAATAAAAACCAATTTACTTCATTCCACTTTTTAAGGATAAAACCTAATTGGTTGGAGTTGTGAGGCCAGTGTTATATTATTTACCTGAGAAACAAGTTATAACAGGTACAAAATTAGTGTGTACAGCTGTTTTAAAATACATTCATTTGTCCTTTTATCTGGGAAAGCAAATTTGAGGATGACCGATATATTTAATTTATGCTCTTAACGGAAAGTTACTAGGATTTGTAATTGGTATAAATTGCTCAAGTAGTCATCACAGCAATGATTGTTTCCTTTACTTTGGGCCTCACTCTTGATGCTGGCGGGGTTTGGTAACATTCAGGGCAATGTGGAGCTATGGGATGTAAACCATCGCAAGCTTATCAGCAAGATGGACGCTCCAGACACCACACTACTAGCTTGGTCACCTGATGGAGAGCACTTTATTACCGCTACCACATCACCCAGGCTACGCATAGGCAACGGGTGAGAGGAATTAACGTGGTTGTGTGTATACCGTATTATTTATAGGACCTTGACACTGTGGTATAAAGTAGGGGTCTGCGAGCTCAGGTTTTTTAATTCGAGTCAATCTCTAGCAAGATTTTCATAAACCTCTTCAATAGCAGGTCGATTTCAAGCTTAGGTTGAATAAATATATAATTTTAAAACTTAATTACGCTAGTAAAAAATAGTATTAATATTATTTTAATTTGTTTGAATGAAATAGGAGACAACTCTTTAAAATAAAACCTGTTTTGATTTTGTTTTTAAGTAGTTTAAAAAATCAAGTCATATTAAATTATAGAGTTAACTTTTAAATATACTGTAATAGTAAAAGAAATATTAATTTTGATACAATTCAACATTGCTTAGAGCACAGCTGTTCACTTGGTGCTGACCACCTACATAAGAGAGCAGTTAGAGCATTAGTGATTTTTAAGCCGAATATAGTACACCTTTGAATTAGGAGCTGTACTTGACACTGTCTTGTACTAAGCTTATTTGTGTTCTAACAGCTCTACAGAGAGAAATCTTTCCTATTTCTTCTTTATCCACTCTTTACTCCCTCCTCTACTAGGCCAGTCTAGTCAGTTGCTGACATTGATATTCTAATGGCCATCTGCACAACACCTTCTTTGTTGGAGATTCATCTCACACTCTACTCCCAGCTCCCCCGTCCCCCATCCCAACTGCATTATTTCACACACCACATCCCGATCAGAAAAGTAAACAATGAATCAGAAAATTGTGAGCCCATGAATTCATATGAACTTGAGTAGCTATTTCAGGCTCAGCTAAAAAATTTGAATACTCACAGATATTGAGTATAAAGATTTAACTTAAGAGTCAAAATGGCGATTAAATGGTCATCCTTTTTATAGTAATTTTTTCTTTTCCCATGGTATTAAGAGGTTTTTTTTATCAGTATGTTGGTAAACGCAATTATGTTATTCCACTGTAGAAAGTTCTCATGGGTCGTGTAGACAAAAACATCTCTTGGCCTAGGATTAAGACAAAGTTGATTGCTTGAACTATGAACAATAGGGAGGCTCGAAGGAAATACAGTGTATTTTCTCCCTTTCAAATGGAACTAATTTTCAGTATAAATACATCTTTTTCCATCAAAGTGATTGAGTTTTTAGTGTCCTCAGGGACAGTTTATTTTTGTGCTGATATGAAAGTACTTCATAGAGTTGAATAAGGCATTTACTGCCAATAACACTTGACAAATAATCTAACACTTTAGTTTACTCATTAGCTCATTAATTGGGTTCTCTCTCTCTATATATATATATATTTTCCTAAAATAAAGTTTAGTTGCTAATAGCCTCTGGAGGTATTAAATATGAATAAATAAAAATATGTGGGTGTCACTATCTAAAGACACACTTGCTATATTACCTTGGTGTTTACGGTCTAACTTTTAATTTCTTCATCCATGATAAAGTAGTCTATCACTGACTTTTGCTGGAAATCAATGGTAAATTTAAATTAGGTGATTGTTTCACTTTGAGTTTTCGCTGAGAAGGTGGTTAATGGTGTTGGTAATAAAAGGCTTCCAGCAGCCTTTGGATGATAAAGATATCTTTGCTCCGGTTGCTCAGATTGCGACTCTGAGGGTTTTATTGTCAATTGAACCTCTTAAAGATTCTTTAGTTTAACACCCTTTTAATCACTCTAGCATAAGCACAAGGAATCAAATGCCTCCCAAATGGTTTGTCTCTTTACCAGTATAAAAATACCCCCTCCTCTTTAGGCAGGAAGCAACCCCTCACACTCGCTAGACATTAGTATTCCTCTTTCTGCTGGACTAGAACAAAGGTTATTGTTGTTAAACTCTCGAGTTAATGAGATTATCGGACTACCTATAGCGCATACATGGTTTGAAGGGTGGTAGGTTACAGCTAAGAATAGCCAAACTATATGATCGGCAAGACCATGTGTTGAGCTGTCGTCACATTTTGCAGTCAAAACTTTCATAAAAAACCATTTGGTTTTAATTATTCTTTTCTTTTAACAGTTTTTACATTGTTGAAACACAAACTTATGAAAATAACTGTTTTGTGGAAGCAGTGTCTGTGGTTCACTTAAAAATGATTTGCAAACAAGAGCTTATAAAATGCTACGTTCACTTCATAAATTAAGATGGCGAACTAGCCGAAACAAGGGTGAGACAACACCATATAAACCCTCTTAGAATGTGTTCATGCGCGGTTTACAAAATAAAAATGCTTTATTTTGAAACTAAGATTTTGTAAAGCTCTTTCTCTGAGTATAAAGAATACAAGTGTGAATATAATACTTTTTAATTTATTATTTTATATACTTTGATTTAATTAGAGTTGGGTCAAATTCACTATTTTACAAATCCAAATCACCAATTTACCTTTGAATATCAAATCCGAATTGTGGAAAAATTATGAACATAAGAGTTAATACATATATGGTGGAAAAATAGAAAATACAAATAGTAAGTTTCTTTCTCAGTGACACACTCATTGGGGTTTTGGTGGGAAGGAGGGCTATTTTAAAATCTACTTGAGGGAAGAATTACACATAAAATTACTAAAGTTAAAGAAAACTATGTTTGTATGGACTATAAACTCAACATATTGATTAGACGAGAGTTTCTCGTGACACCCGCCTTTTGCTAACCAAAGAACAAACTAACAGTAACATATCACCAACAAATTCATGATTTCAACTAGGTCTATTTAAAAATAAATTGTTTCAAAGATCACTTTCCAAAATAATGAAGAATTCAAGGGCCCATCCCTAATTATAATATGTCTTGTTGCCACATCCGTGAAACAACAGTAGTTTTATTAATATATTTTCTTCTTTCAATAAGTTTTGAAAACACCAAGAATACACTAATCCTTGGGGAAGTCTTATAATGGTTTGATACCACTTTTTATGGATATCACAGTATTCTAAGCAAATAATTATTATTTCTGAATAAGTTGACATTCACTTTAAATCAATGTTTGCAATAAAGAACCCTCTGCTAGCTATCACCTATCACCTTTCCAACCGTGTATGAGCTATCTACTTGTCTTGTGCCAACTGCCCCTGGAAAATCTATTAAACTAGTGGAATATAAATATATTTATGGCACTACTATTTTGATCTTGTTATTTGAACTTAGCTTTTCAAAGTTTTGAATCGAACATTCACTTATTAATTATTCAAAATTTAGTGCTCTATTTCAAAATTTATATCTAGGGTTCTTTCAAATATAAACAATTTACATATTATTTTTTCACAATATTATATAGTATAAAACATAATGCTGTCACTGACCATACACAAAAAGTTTGATTGTCGCTGATTACCCTCAAGCCACACTTTGGAAACTTTGGCATTGGAATATAAAAATCTGATAATAAACTGTTGGATGTCAACCAAAGTTATGTTACAGGTTCAAGATCTGGCATTACTCGGGTACCTTGCTGTATGAGCGACCTTGGAACAAGCAGGAGGAATTGTGGGAGGTGCTGTGGCAAACCTTCCCTAAGGGGGTTCTCAAGGAACCGCATGTCAGCTACAAGCCTGTCGAGGGAATACTACCTAGCCAGCCTCAGGGTCAGTTTTTATTATTTACACTGGATTCAACATTATTGATTATAACTCTTAAAGTTATTTTAAAATATCATTCTTTCTAGTAGATTTTTCAAATTATTACTATTATTATTACTATTATTATTATTATTATTATTATTATTATTATTATTATTATTATTATTTATTTATTTATTTATTTATTTATTTATTTATTTATTAATATCATTTTAAAATATTAATTTTTTATTTTTATCATTATTTGAAATAGGTCTTTATAAATACTAACCATAGCCAAGGAATTTATATTTACTTCCAAAAACAGTTGGCACAGTTCTTCTTTAAATTCAAAATGGAGTAATCCATTGTTTGTGTTATTTGTACTCACTCTCTTCTTTGTGTTTGATAAAGGCAACAGTACCGAAATATTATTCTATTTGAGTTAAAATGTGTGTGGTACTATTTCTACTATAGAAGACAGAAGGAAGAAAATGTCACCTTCGTGCATTGGATTCTTCCCACATTTTTCATCTTTCCCTAGGTGGGCTTTCTTCATCAAATTTACTCTTAGTAGTTTATTTTTCCTTTTTCTTTAGTTCTATCAATTTCCTTTACTATGAAATTATTTAGCCACTGGGCCACCTCATCTTTATACAACTCTTAAAGTTGGTAAACTTGATCTACACACTCCATGGAATATAACAAGAATTAAATATTTTTAGTGTTAATAGAGTATAAAATGAAAAGATAATTAATACTTTCATTATAATTATATAGTTCTTATTTCTCGCATTTGCTAAAGTTGATATTCTTGAATCAAACATTATTTGGTGTAGTTATTTTAATTGGTCTGCTTAACACAAAAGGCTCATTTCACGTCAAATCACCTAATTCTATGGGCACTATCATCCCGGGATTTTTTCTGTGTTTAAAAGACTCCATGGTACTATTTAAAAATAATGTGTTTCTTACTAAAATAGTTGCTCGGATTTGGGTTGTAATTACTTAAAATGCTCATAACTTCATTAGTTATCTACCTCTGTAGTTGATTTTGGCGTCAACAATATGTATTCAAAGAAAATATTGTCAGTGTGTACTACCTAGGCTGTTCTAAGAAGAAAAATTGAATCAGAGGAACAACAATAATTTTAGCTGGCTTAGCATTCCTGCTAGTTAGCTACTAAAGCAATGCTTTGTTACCACTTAATTTTAAAAAAATTTGTTTTACTTAGTGGGGAAGGGGTGAGGGAAGATAAGTGGGAGTTTAGGGTGTATGTTCGCTTTCTTTCTTCTCGACTACACACTAAACTGCTTAGACATTCTCTTCACAACCTCATTGTGAAGTACTCATTGAACCATTCATTCAAAATATCATATATATGAACCATCCTCAGGCGAGGAGGCTCAATCAATACAAAGATAATACAAAAAAAAGGGAAGTAACAAGAGTGAGTGCCCATGAGTTTAAGATCTGGAATGTTCAGTATTTTCGAAACATTACACATTGAAGCTCGCCACTCCCACCTGTTACTGAGAAGGTCAAAAAGAGGGGGTCGTCTATTTCAATCGTGTTGAGTCAATATTTATTAGGGATCGCACAATCCGATATTTAACAGCACTATTCAGTATCAACATTGTTGTTATGACAATATATATATAATGTAGAAGTGCTTTAGAACTTAACATGAAAATTAGCCCACAAAAATGGGTCCGGGCAGGAATGATAATCTGCCTAATTAAAAGTTAACATAAGAGTAGTATCTTTATACATGAGAGCTATTGACGGTTATAAAAATGACAAGACGGCGTCCTAATTTACAAATAACTTTAAGCCGTAATTATTTCAAAAGTCACATAGCATATTATTAATTACCAGTAGATATACCATCTTCAAATTCTAAACCTTTGCTCATAACAATACGTCGCGATCAAGTCGCAAGGAAAATTTAAGCTAGGATACTAATAAGTTAACTAGAAGATCCTCTAACATAAAAACCTGAATAACAGTAAATATGAACAATACCATTAACCTAATAATCAGTAAACCTGCCAATAATGACTTTGCTCGCCAACACGGGCGAGTTGCAAAATAACAACATGGACTTCAATTTCCTATAAGTAATTGTTCTCAAGATAACCAAGTAA
>CABFWB010004962.1:39860-51438 GCA_902151455.1 Timema bartmani
TTTTTTTTTTTTCTCAATTATTTTCAAAACTAATGCTAACTAACATATTTTAAAAAATATTCTATGTACAGTTCAATATTATTTTGTTGTAGTGCATTTAGTTTTATACAAGAAAATAAAGTCTTGAATATAAATGATTATAAATAGGAATTGTAGAAATTTGTATTTGATCTCCTACATTAGATATTTTTGAGCCGTTATTGCTTACCTTACAACAAGATTTATTATATTGCTCACCTCATGAATCAATATATATGCCTACACATATTGAATGCGTTTTTTGAAAAACATTTTATAATGAATAATTTCATATTTAAAAAAAAATTATATAGATTTATAAAGTCATTAAGCCTATTTACTTACATTGGTAAAGAAATTTTTTCATTCACATGACATAACATGAAAATCTAAATCGTATATTTTTCTAAACTGAGAACATTTTAATCCATACATTTGAAAACTTTATATCAGTATGAATGTGAGCCACACTTATGTTTTACCATGCAGCTCGTACGTAAAACGGCGTTGTACTCAGCACATTGAGTATGTGACCGTCCCATTGTAAATGTACTAAACTCCCATTTCCAATAACAAATATCAACGGTTGATTTTTGTTGCCAACCTCATATAAAATTATAAAGGGAAATGTTATCTTTCCAGTTACATATGACACTACTACACTATCTATCAGATAAAGCGAGAACTAGTTCAAATCTGGAGAACCGACCTCATCGGTACCGGCACTTTTAACGGTAGTAGGCGGAGCCGATTAGATCGGCTCGTGGCACTTTTAGCGATAGTAGGCAGAGCCAATCAGATCGGCTCGTGGCACTGTAAGGGTTAAAAGAGATGGTGTTATTTTATTTTGTAATATTTGTGGAAAAAACATCACGAGATCTTAAGTCACTCAACTTATAGCAACAGCCAAGCATGTGAAGAATGCATCATTTATCATTTAAGAAATTATCAAAACAGCAACTTTTGAATATTCTTGAGTTGGAGCTTTGTTACAGTATGGTATTTATATCGTGATATCGTGCCGCGCTAGGGGAACCATTTGTTACGAATCGTACCTATGTGAGGATTGTGCACTAAGACCAGTACAAAACACCCACGAGGGAGAAAACAATACATCCCTCTGTCAAGACGCGTACAAAACTTGGAGTACCAAACTTGTGTCGTCTTTCAAAGCTTGGGTCTGTCTGTACTCCCCGTAGTTTCATACTCTCAAACCCAGGTCACTACTTGATTTATTTCCATCTACCAATGGGGTTATTTTATCTAAGCATGAAAACTAAAAATAGGCATGCCTTAAATATGCACCTGCTCTTAAATACTGCGTGATACAACCTGGAAATAAACCATGCTTCGAACACTTGCAGCTAAAATAAAGAGAAATAGAAACATGGCTGTCATTTGGAAAAGATGAATTTAATTTAAAATAACTGAAAAGAAGAAAAATGAAAATATTTACTTTAAAATATGATTTTAAATATTAATAAGGACGGAAAAATCGATGTCATTACAGCTTGTAGAATCACATTACTCAGCGTTTTTCAAAGACATTTGTCACGCTTTTGTATTAGCAGATATTCCAGTTAATGGATTTCAAAATCCTGTTTTTAAGAAAATTTTGAAAAAATTTCAAAACTAAGCATCCTCGCTGAGTTAACGCTAAGGAAAAACTACCTTCAGAAAGTATACAATGATACAATATTAAAAATTCTAAAGAAATGGTGAAAATTATGGATATGAATGGATGAAACAACAGACTCATCAGGCCATTACATTACTAATGTGGGTGGTTGGGGCTGATGCTCTAGATCTTGGCCATCCAACCTTATCTTAACTCTGCTCTCCTGTCATATGGAGGAATTCATTTTTGAGTTGGGTACACCATTGAGGCTTATTCCACTATCCCTAGATGATGCTACGTGTCCGGTGGTGTTGTGGCGCCGAAGCGCTAGCTTGCTGAGCCGAGACCACTTGCATGTTAAAGATATCCCTAGATGATACATGAGAATAATGATGGTGGAAAGAAAAGCGGACCTACAGTTTAACCCCTTGACGTACTTTTACGAGCAGGGCTCTTCATAACTCAGTACGCCACACAGGTACTTTGACAAACAGGGTTCGCACATTGTGTTCTTGCTTATACTTTATAAATGGCAGGAGCTGTGTGAATAAAACTTGGCGGTTTTATTCCTTATATTTCAAATAAATGTTTTGTTAATATTTGTATATTTTTTTAAAGTTTTTTTCCTTATTTCTTTCATTAATTGCAGGTGTTAATGCCATTGACGGCAGGAGTGTTATAAATAGAATGTGGCAGTTTTATTTCTTATTTTTCTAACAAACGTTTTGTTTATTTTTGTGTATTTTTTTTAGTGTTTTTTTTAAATTGATTTCATTAATAGCAGGTGTTAATTCCATAAACGGCAGGAGCGGTATGAATAGAACTTGCAGTTATACTCATTATATTTCAATCAAAACGTTCATGTAGGTTTTTTCTAACCAAGAAATGTTACTCAATTATTAGTACAGTCAACCTATGAAATGGCGTCAACTAGTAAACAGAAAGTTTCTCGGCCTAAAAACTGGCTAACTGATGAAGAAATTACACACATACTTTGTGATTCTGACAATAAAATGATTTAGTAGATACTAGTGATAATGAGGTGGTAGATTTTTCTGATGATTATGATAGTGAAAGTGTAGAACTGAAGGTGTCAGCAATAATAACTTAGATAGGTCTACTGAAAGTGATAGCTCTTTTGACAGTAGTGATTCAGACAACTAAACAAATATAAACCAGAAAAAATTATTGAGAAAAAAACACTTTTTGGGGTAACACTATGCTTTGTAAATAATTGTATGTTATGTAACAAATTTTATTTTTCTTAAATAAAGTATACCATTCTGATTGAGCAAACACATTTTTTAAATCAATCCCTGTTCAAACAACACTTGCTATCCCTCCGTCCAAACTTAAATAAATTCAAACCATAATCAAGAAGATTAACACCGTAAATTCATCTGACTCATCTTATAATATCACAATAATATATCTATCTATATTTACTAATCATGTAAATAACACTGTGTCACATTAGCAACACTATCCATTTTATCATTTGTTTGATTTTATTTCTTCATATTGGTAACTTTATACATATTATTGATCATCTCACTAAAAATTATTCCATAGACTGCTGTAAAATTTTACAATCTTTCCAATAGTATGAGGTAAAATCTATCATCTTTAATACAAATAAGGTATTTATAAGGTCGTTAATTTAAATGATTATCTATTTAATATTTTGTTTATTACTTTATAATTTCTCTTAATTATTTACATTTCTAATGTTTAATTTTTTAAATTCATAATTTTATTACATATTTTTATATAATAATTTGAAATAACATTGGTTTTCCTCAGACTTGAAGATGGTGAAAAATCACAGAAACATGTCATCATAGCAGAAAAACAAAAACCTATATAAAATAAGAAGAAGGAAATAAAAATAACAAACAAGAATACATAACCTTACTTTCAACTCAACAATTGCTAACACATTCAACGATTCAACGTTGCTACTTTGGCCCGATGAAATACAGTACGACTGTGCTCTTCTTTTTCCCCCCAATGCAGCACCCTACACGATAACCGCAGGAAAGGGACTAAAAATACTGTTCACAAAGATGCTCCATTTAACATGTGTGACACATGGTGTGCGATCATTATAACCTGAAGTGAATCGAGTAATTTCACATGTGAAGGCACCAAACTGAGTGGCATTGTTTAAACAAGAAGCACCTGTGTTACCATTGCCAGCACAACCAATTTTATCTCGGTGGGAACTTAGATAGATGCTGCAACATACTATTCAGACAATTTCAGACAACTTCAAGAAATTATCTAAATGCTTGAAAAGGAAGACACAGATTCCTTATTTGAAGAAATAAATGGTACGGAACTCTGCACAAACTTTCTCGCTCTATTGTTTAAAAAGGGAGATATTTATTCAAAACTCTTAATATATTTAAAACAGAATAATATACACTAGCAAACCTAAGCATAAATTGCATTATATTTATGTAAAACATTTTTTAGTCCTGGTTTTAGATTTTCTAATGTTATTTTTAAAGAATTAATGTCCTCATTTGTATGTTTAGACCGATAAAAAAATATCAATATTGGATCCACATGTGTCAACACTTTATATTAAAATTTTGACTTCCTGTTAAAATTTTCGGCATTTCATTAGGTGTTGCACATCTTCATGTCATCGCATTGCTATTAAATTCCTCATTTATAAATTTTGACAGATAAAAAATGTAAATATTGACTATTGAGTCTTAAATGAAGATATATCAATGTTGTACAAACATTTCTCCTAAGAGGTTTAAGGAAAAATAATACAAACTTTTTGAGAGAGTTATATTTAATTACTCTATGGCATTGGAAAATTATTGCGTTAAAACTTAAGTAGTATCTCTTTACAACTAAAGCTCACAAAATTGTATCAATATATTTGTCAATATCTCTGAAAATGTTGGTTTTATAAAAATATATTTCCTATAAAAGTTTTTTATTTTTAATAGTGCTACAATTTTGCAATGATAAGTTATTTAGTATCTCAAATAGTTGCGAAGATACGGAAATTTCAGCTTCTGTAAAGTATCCTAAAAGTCATTTTCATGGGAAAATGAAAATAGCCAGTTTATTTATAATCTTAATCAACTCCTAGATACAAATTTTAATCAAAATTGTTACAGCTGATTTTTAGAAAATCAATCTTTTCTCTTTTCGCCCTTTATTAAACCACTCTTAGCTTTAAGTCTAAACAGACACACAAACGGCATCACAAAGATCCCTTTTTAGGGTTTGGGGGTCATGAGACGCCGACATCCATCAACATTTCAATTTTTTTTTGTTTTTTTTGTCGCAATACTTTACCTTTTTGTGTTCAAAAAGTTCAAAAATATAAATATTTGCGTACAGCTTGAAAGTTATTGGTTTTATAATAATATTCTTCGAATAAAATATTTGTATTATAAATAGATCTACATATTTGTAATGATAAGTAATTTAATATCTCAAATGAAAACTGACAATTTATCTAAAGTATTGAGGTAAACAGTACATATCAGATAAGACTGCTACACTAATAACACAGTTAGGCAATGGAATGGGAAAGGTTGAGATTACAATAGGTCTATAGCAGCCTACGTGCAAGCTCATGATGTTCAAGCACGGGGGTTAGATGGGGATGCGAGGGAGGGGTAGTGCTGTATCGCAAGATCTCCACCAGCCCCTGCGTTACACCACTAATATAATATAATATAATATTTTTAGCCTGCCAGCATGCGACTAGCGTGTTACTAAATAAAAAAAAATTCAGATTTTTTTTTTCTGAATAATCCTAAGTGCGAGATATCAAGAGTTGATTGTATTTATAACAGGATTAAAATAATGATTGACTTGCTATCAACAAGAAAAACATATTCAAATAAAAAGTCATCTTTTCTTATTTAGAAAAAACCTACCCACAGTGCACCCAATTAGGATCTAACCCTGATCTCCCCGTCCTCGGCAGTCTAGTCTAACAACCTTGCAGCCACTGAGGCAGGTATTTATACTCAAAGAGTTGTAAGTAAAAGTCTATCATCGTAAATAGAAATATTAGTTGACCGCGGCATTCCCTTCTCCCCCCCTTTCCAAACATTGCCAAAGTTTCTCCACCTGTTGTTTGTTTTTAATAATAAAGTCGCTCAAAGAGAGACAGGGAGAATTACCATGTGGTGGGGGAATCTTCACATTAGTGTTGCCCTGGGAGAAAACTGCTGAACTACGTGTAATCAAATAGCCGGCTACACTAATTTTTTATGTTGGGCCTGGAAAGAAAGTTTTTTGTGGAAACGGTAAAAAAATATGAAATTTTTAAAATCTAAATAATTTTTTTATATCATTTGTTTGGATTGTTTTTATTTATTTCAACATTTAGCCTAAACTTATGATTTAAATTTTAATTGATGGCTAGCTGTAAATATTTTCATCTTTTTCTCGATATTGTTAGTTTCTATAAATATAGGAGAAGAGAAATAAAAAAATCCGTTAATGAATTGGTATTATAGTTTTTGAAATATTCTTTCCTTCAGATTAACCTGTAGTTTCAATACAGACAATTTATCTCCCGCCGACTCTGAAAATTACACAGCTCTTCAAGAAAATTTAGTTACTCAAATGAGACAATTGCAATGATATGTCATCAAATAATTTAGGTTAGTACAACCACTTAAAAATAATAAATAACTAAAAACCCTAATTTTTGGGAAGTAAAATTATTGGATTTTGTTAAATAAAAGTTATATTTAGTTATAAAAAGTAGATAATTAATAAATATATTTGGTTGATAATGCTAACAAATCGAATCCTAAGTGGTATGGTGCAACAAATTGAAAAATTACAGCTAAAATTGATTGATTGATGTCGATATGCACATTATTGTTAGTTATTTTAGACTCGTTCAGTTTGGCGCAATTTATTTATTTAGTTACATTTTGCGATGATGTCTGTAAAAAAGCTTAAAGTGACTGACGAGTGCCGTTTGTTTTAGGAGGCATCAAGAGAGAGTTATTTTTTTTATAGAATATGGAAGTGGAATGTGAAGAATTGGTTTAAGGTTGCATTATCTACAGCAAACTCCNCCCATACTCACTGTACTAGATCAACACCTAAATAAGGGATAGCTGATAAAAAGTTAGTAATTACTGTAGCTCCTCAAAATGATATTTGCTCCCAGGGTAATACATAACCTATAAAAGCTGTTGCTATAACTAGGAAAAGAATTAATACCCCAATTATTTAAGTATATATGAAGGTATATGATCTGTAATATAACCCTCGCCCGATATGTAGAAATTGTAATAAAAAATAATGAAGCCCTATTGGCGCAGATAGTGCGTAGTATTCACCCAAAATTTGCAACTCGACAGATGTGTATTTATTCTATTAAATGCTGATTCAATATCAGTGGTATAATGTATAGCGAGATATAATCCAGTGCAAAACAACATGCTTAGTTGTAAATAAACTGTGGGTCTAATGAAAGAGTATAACATGAAGAGACATTATGATACAAAACTTGTTGGTTAATACGACAAGTGGAATGGACAAATGATGAAGGATAACGTAAAAGAATTGCAACATAAATTAACAAGCCAGCAAAATCTTTTCTGAAATTGCAACCAAAGCAAGTTTTTTATATGTTAAATTTTAGTAAAAAAAAAATGACATACAAAGATGGAGAGCTAGTTAAAGAATGTCTGGAAGAAGTGGCAAATATATCTTTCCCAGAGGTAAATTTAGTCGCAATCATATGAAAGTATCCAGAAAAGCAGAATAAATGACATCAGACATTGAAAAAATATGGAAGGGAAAAAATTATTACAATGTCAACCAGTTTTTTTCGACCACTTTGCATGTTACCTATATTAATTAAGGATTTTACCATCGTTTTACAATACTAAAAAGTAAAGACACTTTATCCTCTGGTATGGTTCACTGGATTGCTTCTTGGAAATTAAGAATCCAAACAAGTAGTAAGATGTGGTGCTAAAAAAAATGAAGTTATATCACCATAGTCGAAAGGGATGTAGTTTGGTGCTAATCTTTTAAAAAGTATTTTTAATTACATTATAGATATACTTTTCTTCGGGATTTTAAAATATGATGCATTCTTATATTTAAAATGAAGATATCAAATTTACCAACTTGATTTATATTTCTAAATCCAACTCTAAAAGCTTAACCATGATTTTATTTTATTCCAATTAAAGTCTGTTCACCGTAGGAATTGACTTCTAAAAGGCCTTTTTCCCTACCAGAAAGCTATTATATAGTAGGATATTGGTAGGAAAAAAGACCTTTCAGAGAGTAATTCCTACCGTGAATGGAGAATACTTAACATTTAAAAATTCGTTCTTTTTCTCTGCATCCAACCTCACATCAAAATGTTATTTATTTAAATACTGCACTGAAATGTATTTGAATATAGAGAAAAAAGTACCTAAACAAAACAACCATGTTTGATCAGCGCAAAATCACTATAACATAAAGGCCATGCTGAATACACTTAAATTTTGCCATTACTAAAGTGAGACAGAATAAAAATGAGTAGTGGTCATAATGAAAAACTACAAGATTTTAATATTACATTTTATTTTAAATGTAACTTTCACTTCAGTATTTGAGAGCTAAGAAGCTAGGTACCTATCTGAAATTGTGATATTAAGATCGATTCTCATTTTATTTGATACCGTTAATAATCGAGGTTAATTTGGTATCGAGGAATTGAGTTTGACATTTCTAATTTAAACATATTATTAATATGAGCAAATTATTTCGTTAGTATCACAACCAAGCAGTATAATGAAAGTGTGTTGATAAATGTAATTTAATCTTACATGTTCTTTTGTTCAGCCTCGAAACAAGTGTACAGACCTCCATCAGCTCGAGGGCGGGAGAGCAACTTTAAACTTCATGATGACGAAGAGCTACCTAGTAATGCAAGGATTGGAGACGGTGAGCTAAAAACCTTGCTCTCAACATAATTATAATGGGGGATTTTGGAAGTGTCTTTATCACCGATTTTATTGTTAAAAACAAAATTAGAGTCTGTTCACGATAGGTCTTTACCTGGATGACAGTTCAAAAATCAGATGTTTAGGTTTTGGGTTGCCAACACTTGTAAAAGAACACTGTTTTGTTATAAATGTTAAGTTTTTAAATATGTGTTATATTTTACATTTAAAATAACATAAACTTAAGTTTTATTACACTGTTTCATAACTTTTAATAATTGATCTTTACCCAATCCGAAACAATATTTTAAACATAATTAAAAGTACTTATTCTTTGTTTTAGAATATTGTCTATTATGTGTATTATGGTGCATATATTAATACCTTTTAATATTTACTTGGAAATACTTGTCATTTTTTATATATATAATAAATTATTGTTGGATTATTTTATCGTATTTTGAAATATATAACTGAATAAAATCTTTTTATCCACTGCATGGGTGCATCATTGTAAAGAACTTGTTTCCGTCATGTTCAATCACATGGTTTAAATTGTCAGTCACCATTTTAAGTGGAATAAAACGATAAATAAGCTTTGTGTCTGGCCTCAAATAAATATATAAATAATATTGACCTAAATTACTGTGATTAACTATCAAATTCATACATTATCATACGTTTTCATTACATCTATCCAAAGTGACAGACAGATGTCAGATGTTGACGTAGGGATCTATTAGGGATTATTTCTAGTAACTTTTGAGCTGTCATCCAAGTAAACTAAGGTTGTGACGGTATTATAGGTCCAGAATACTAGGGGGTCTGTGAGCTAAAGATTTGGGAGTCATATTGATCTCGAGCAGACATATCCTGGATATCTCAGTGGAAGAGCATTGGCACACTAAGTCAAGGGTTCCAAGCAGGGAGTTGAACTGAAATTTTTATCGGTTCTGGCTCTGGTTCCAGTTAGAGCACAATAAAGGTTCTGGTTCTTGTTCCGGTTCTTTTAATTTTTTAAATTTATTTAGCACATTGTCTTTCTATAAATTCAGGCTACGTTAATGTACTAATTTGGACAATTTGTTTTTTAATGAATGAGGAAGGTTATATTTTCATACTTAGAGGAAGTGTATCCGCATTTGCGTGGAAGGAGAGTGGAGAACCACTTTGGAAATAACACTCTGGACCAAAAGTATTGCTAGATTAAAACAATATTATAACATGCGTTAATATCAATAGTGGATCCTTCTAATTTGCATCTTGATTTGTCACCGTAAATCTCATAGTCAAAAAACTTCCGAACTGGAGTTTTTAACGCGCCCCATCAATAATATTATTTAAACCACTTACTAACAAACACAAATAATCACCTCTGCACTGTACACAAGGAACACATTCACTGAGCTACTTCCTAATTTAAACTTGAATGAAAGAATTTAAAGTTTGCATTTTTCCACCCTCCATCTCTCTATTTCCCTCTAATATAAACTGTTCAACCAACCACCAAATTATCAGTCTTCACTTCCAGGAAGTACTAAGTACAATAGGCTTAGACTAAGTGTCCAAAAGATATGATCTCTTAATTTCTGTATTTCATCTTCTAGGGAATGTGGTTTTATCTGCTGTCTACCAAAGCTAAATACATCTTCTTAAACCTCTATTTTTATTAAAGTGAGAAAACAGAGAACAATGTGACAGTCACGACATTCCTCTGGAATCTAAACTCATTAGTGTGTATTGCTAAGGGCTCATTAACTCTTTTCTAATCACCTTAGAAAAGAGGTTTCAAACAAAGTAGTAAACTAAAATATACCAAGCCCTTTCAGAACTTACTGAGACCGGGAGAAACACAACATTTCAAAATTAAACTAAGCTTAGGAAAGAAAAAAAAAATGTGTGCAACATGTCAAAATTATATACAATTCTGTAAAACTAAGAACCTTTAAGAACCTTTTAGAACCTTTGTGAACCTAAAATTATTTAATGGTTCCGATTCCATTTCTTCAAAATAGTGTTTTAGGGCTCCGGTTCCTGTTCTGGTTCGACTCCCTGGCCCCAAGTTTGATTCCTATGTCAAAGTGTCATTTTTCAATTTATTAATAATTTTTACATTATGTTAAGTATTTGATTAACCGTTTGGGGTCTGGTTGTTAAATTTGACTTATGATTGTGTGGAGGCGAAGCTGCCAATAATTGGTATTAGATCTCTAAAACAAATTGTAACTAAAAACTTTAAATTATTATTATTTTTTAAAATCTCAAACTCAATATTTTCTTGGATTCTATCTCATAAAATCTTTAGTATTTAAGGGTTTCATCCCTTATTATAAGTAAAAGTGGTGTATTCCTCAGTATTTTCAACATCATCATCATCATAATAATAATAAACTGTTTCTAGCCTGTCAGTTTAATAAAATGCCTCCATCTTCTTCTATCCTTTCACCACTCTTCCTCCTTTAATTACTTACATTCTTCTCCTCACACTTGAACACTTTCTATTATATGCTCCTCCCATCTCTCAGGAAGGTTATTAATCATTTGAAATGGCTACTGAGTTAAAATATTAGGTACAATTTAAACTACTTGGCATTAATGATATTAAAATGTAAATGGGGAAAAGAATAGTCGGAAAATGTTTGGTATTATTTGGTCCTAAAAGGGATGAGGCTCTTGGAGAGGGGAGGATGTTGCATAATGTTGAGTAACTTACCGTGGACTTATCTATCACAAGACATTGTTAAGATAGTCAAGTCTCGTAGATTACGATGGGCAGCACATGCAGCATGAATTGGAGAATCTAGAACCATGTTCAGGGTACTGTCTAGTAAACACAATCGTAAGAGACCATTGGGAAGACAACATTAGAGTGGACCTGAAAGAGATAGGTTGTGATGAGGTGGATTGGATACAACTGGCTCAAGATAGGGATAGGGTGTAATGAGGTGGACTGGATAGAACTAGCTCAAGATAGGGATAGGGTGTAATGAGG
>CABFWB010004963.1:0-16130 GCA_902151455.1 Timema bartmani
TTCCGTTCAGAAATCTTACGAGTTTATAGAAAGAGAGAGAAAGTCTGTGCGGTGCGCCGTACCATTTATTTTAATTTCTCGCTATCTTACAGGCAGATAAATTATTGTGATCGTAAAAAATTGAACTCAAGATTTTGATGAATTTTGACGTTTCATGACTTCCCGAATCCAAAATGTTGTTTATGAATTTCCGTCTGTCTGTCCGAACCTTGAACTAGAGCCAAAAGTAATTTACTGATAGGTCTAAAACTTGGTATCTATGGCTTTCATAGGTTTGACCCGAGGCATTTTGGAATTGGATATCTAACACTAAAATTAAGGGTAGTTTACTAAAGGGCTAAAAGAGAAAAAAAAAATCGATTTTCTCAAAATCTGTTCTAAAGATTTTGTTTAAATTTAATTTAAAAGCATTGATCAATATTATAAACAAAATGGCCACTATCATTTTTCGGCAAAATGACATTAAGGGTTTCGGTCTGATGCATAGATTCTCATTTTTTATCACATCTCCGAAACTATTTGAGATATGGAATTACTTATCATTGCTAATATGTAGGTCTATTTATAATAGAAATTTTTATTTGAAAAACACATTTTTATAAAAAAATACATTTTCAAGTTAAACGCAAATATATCTATTTTTTTACTTTTCAAACATTAAGGTCAAATATTGCGACCGTAAAAATCAATCTAAACCAAGATGTTGATGGATGTTGATGTTTCATGACCCTCCGAGCCCTAAAAAGTGGTTTTTGCAACGCCATCTGACTGTGTGTCTGTTTAACCCTAAAATTAAGAGTAGTTTAATAAAGGGTGAAAAGAGAAAAAATATATTTTCTCAAAATCAGTCCTAACGGTTTTGATTGAAAATCTTATCTAGGCGTTGATTAAGATTATAAATAAAATGGCTATTTTCATTTTCCTATGAAAATGACTTTTAGTGTACTTTAATGAAGCGGAAATTTCCTTATGCCCACAACTATTTAAGATATTAAATAACTTATTATTGCAAAATTGTAGTACTATTAAAAATAAAAAAAATATTTTATATATCTCTTTATAAAACTAATAGTTTCAGAGATATTGGCAATTTTATTAATACAATTTTGTGAGCTTTAGTTGTAAAGAGATACTACTTAAGTTTTAATGCAATAATTATCTAATTACATAGAGTAAGTAATTACGTAAGTTTCTAAAAAGTTTGTGTTTTTTTTAACCTCTTAGGAGAAATGTTTTTACCGCTATGATCTATATCATTTTATAATCAATAGTCAATATTCACTTTTTTAGTGTTCTAAATTTATAAATGAGGAATTAAATAAAAATGCGATAACCGTAAGAGGTGCAACCCCTAATAAAATGTCGAAAATTTTAGCCAAAAGTCGAAATTTCAATAAGAAGTTTTACCGTTGTGGACCCAATAACGATATTTTTATTGGTCCAAATATACTAAAGAGGGCTTTAATTTTTTTTAAAGAAAGTCATAAAATTCAAATCCGGGAGTCAAAAAATGTTTGACGTAAACATAACGCAATTTTTTCTCTGGTTTGCTCATGTATATTATTTTGTTTCACATATATTACGAGTTTTGAGTAAATATCCCATTTTTAAACAATGAAGTGAGAAATTCCGTGTGGAGTTCCATACCATTTGTTTCTGTTAATAGCGAGTGAAGATGAGTCAGAATGATGGAGAGACCAACAACGTAGAGATAGGTAGACGAGTGAGACAGGAATGTTGTTTGTCGCCCAGTTTGTTCAACTTTTATGGAGAATTACTTGTCAGGGAGGCCCTGGAGGGATGTGGCAATTTTAGGATAGTAGGATGCGTCATCAACACAATAAAATACATAGATAATCGAGCTTTTCTAAAAGTAAATAACAGTTGCAGGAAATTATAGACCGGCTAGTTGATTTAGGAAGAAGATATGGCATGGAGAACAACAGTGAGACGTTAAAGTGACGGTAATTTCAAGATATGAATAGCCGCTGAAAACCAAAATAGGAAACCAGGATTTGTAAAACATAAAGCAGCTCGTACCTGAGAAGTCTGTTGACAAAAGATGCCTACTGCATCAAGGAAATTAGGTCGAAGATCACCATTACCAAGGAAGCTTTCAACAAGAGAAGGTTACTGCTGACCAACGAGTTGAGTTTGGAACTAAGGAAGAAATTGATTAAATGCTACATTTGGAGCATCGCGCTGTATGGAGAAGAAACTTTACTCTCAGGAAGATGGAAAAGAAATATTTGGAGAGCTTTGAAATGTAGTGCTGGAGAATACTTGAGAAGACAAGGTGAGCATACAGGGTGACAAATGAACAAGTTCTAAGAAGAGGGGGTGAGAAGAGAATCATTTTGGATGTGATTCTTAGGCACGAAGGAAACTGGCTTGGGCAGATTCATATGAGGAGCTGTCTTTGAATGACATCATAGAAGGAAATGTTGTGGGAAAGTGGAGCTTAGGAAGGAGGAGGATTCAAATATTGGATAAATTGAAGGAAAGAAGACAATTCTGGGAGCTGAAGGAGGAGGCAGAGGATTGAAGTTCACTGAAAATGGAATGGACATATCGTAAGACAGAACACCTAATATTAATAATAATACATTTAAGGCTCATTTAAATATTTATTGCTTTTAATTTGATCGTAACTTTTTTCATGTTTTTCTACTAAAATTATAAATTTGTTTATCAAAATAGTGTTTATTCCTATAATTAATTAAAATTATTTTATTTGCTAGCAACATTATCACTACTATTATTAAAATTATTATAAATCAAATTCACGATTGATTAAATTTATTAAATTTATACTTTTTAAATGTATAAAGTTTTTTCTTGAAGACGCCTTACTAAAACCAATCCCCACCATCGACAACAGGCCCTGGAAGTAGTGTACGGGGTGTATGGCCCCAATTTGACCTTTGACATCAATCTGGGTGTTCCCGGTGACGTCATCATGGCGTGTAAATTCGCAACCCTGGAGAAGGATTTTTCCTGGTGGAGTTATCATGGCGTGTGATGTCGCAGCAGTGATTGGGTTATTTTGAATTGGTTTTCCCCCGGTGACGTAATCCATTGACTCTAGCATTGGCGTGGGGTCATTAACCTGGTTTTTAGGTTTTTATCTTGTCCATACTTGTTCAATCCTGCAAAGTGTGTTCCATTTGAATTTAATGTGTGCTCATTTGATTTGTATGTGTGCCCCATTGGTTTTTTTATGTGTGCCTAAATTTTTTATGTTTGCCCCATTGGATCGAATGTTTGGGGGCATGATTCGGGGTTGTGTGGGGAGTTTTTTGGTGTTTTTTTATTGGCAGGAGCTTAGAGTCTCTGGAGTCGTGCATTCTTTCTTCGACAGTGATTATGCTTGCTTATTCGGCCGGTCCCCCACCTCCCATACAATGTCGCCAATTATTCCCATCACTAGTGAGGGCGGGAGAGTGAACTGGCATCTTCTTTCGACGGTTATCTAAAATAAAGTATGAGCTACTGGACCGGTCTCCTTGTCGCAAGCCTCTGAATATATTTTGGTGTCGAGGGAAGACGCAAACCTGATGACTCATACCTGGCGCTGGTTTGGCGGCTTGACGTGTCAAGAGAGGAGTGGGTAATGTCGTGAACCTCCCATTCTATGTGGCAATGGGTTTTCCCCGGTGACGTCATCGCAACCCTAATAACTCATACCTGGCGTCAGTTTGGCGGGTAGATAAGTAGAGACAGGAATATACCACGACATGTCTCGACATGTCGAGACAGGAATGGGTTATGTCACAATCCTCCCTCTTCTATGTGGCAATAGTTTTTCCTTACCAATATAAAAATTAATTAAAGAAATTATAACTATTCACATTGTTGCTAGAGCCATTTATTAATAAAAATCCAACAGTTTCAAGAGCGTTATTTTTAAACGTACTTTGTTTGAAACAATGTTGATTCAATTGTATTTTATTTCACACCCTTTGCGAATGTTAGTATAATTTATTTTAAACAGTTACATCAATTGTGTTTTGAAAAAATGTATTAACATATTATATTGATACCAAAAGTAGTTTAAATTGAAAAACATTATATCTGTGCTACAATTTTAAAGAGAAAAAAACACGCGTAAGTTTGCAGAAAGTAAAATTAATGATTTAAACTTAAAATTATTAGAACAATAATATTTCAAGTGTTTACTGTGATGTTAGTTTGGCATGTGTTTGAATTCATTTTTTCCGCTTCCAGGCCAGGTGAAATGTGTGATCTCATCTACAACACCCACAGCCCCCATCTAGCCGGTGGTAACTGTGCCACTACCGGAATAAGGAGAAAGTTCCCCACCACCACCAGCCGTGACCCCCTTAACCCTGCTGCAGCAGCACCGGCTCTGAGCGAGGGAAATGTTGTTCAAACCCAGGCTGCGTTGTGACAGACGGAATTCACGGTCCTCTCTCAAACCGTGGTGGTGGTGCTGTTGGTGGGACCGTCAGCAGTACCACATCCGTGAATTAGTGGCTCAGCAAACCTGGTTGGCGGAAGTTTGTCTCAAGGTATCTCTCTTCGAAACGTCGAGGAGAGAATTAACAATTATAGCGTTTTTCATGTCAAGCGTGAATTGATTATACAATTAGGGATGCCAGAGAGCGATCGTGAAGCTCATACCTGGCTCAAGGAGCAAATCATTGCGTTCATAGGGCGTCTCCAGGATCTCGGAGTTAGCGTAGAGAATCACGTAGGTCTTCTATTAGACAGAACAAACTCCTCGTCAAGACCTGTATTTGTATCATTTAGAAGCACAGATCAGCCTGACGAGCAGGCTGTTCTCAAAGTAGAACGAGTTTTACAAAACAATGCTTCGTTCCTCACTTCTTCTGCCTTGTATGCCAAGTAACACCACTTTAAAGATCTCCGCGGGAATGGGATAAAACCTCTCTCGCTAGAACATATAGTCGTAACAACCAAGAAATCATTACGAAACAAAATGGTGACACATTTTGTCTCACCCTTGGGTTGATTGTCACCAAAGCTGTATGTGATAATAAAAGAGAGCCAGGATGCATGGAAGTGAACACCTTTAAACAAATCAAAATTGGTTGTTCTATTCAAAAACTCAAAGCAGTGGAACCATGCCGTGATGCCCGAGTGAATAATTTGAAAGATGGTGGAATCTCTAAACTGAAATTATTTCAAACATACTTCTCTGAATACAAAATCACAGTGTTCAGGAAACGTTGGGAGAGGCAAATTATCTAAGAGGCACCTACCTCTCCCAAACATTTATTTAAGGTCTACCTGTATTTTTATATTCACGATGAAAAGAAAAATATTTTTGGTGTCATAACATCCTTGACAGCCACACTTAAGAGCTCTTACTTTTGCAGCGATTGTCTTGTGCCGTTCAGAAATAAGAATGTACACATATACGAGTCCACATGCAAAAAGTGCTACGCTAAATTGGTTTGCAGTGGAGGTCGAACTGTGCTCTGTAAATACTGTGGGGGTTGGTTCATAAATCAGAATTGTTTTGATAACCATAAACGTCCTGGTTTTTGCAGAGGTCACATGTCGATCTGTGATGTCAAAAAGGTTTGTGAGGTCTGTGGACAATGTTTAGGTTTGGAAAAGTCTAATTATTAACACAGGTGTTATGAGAATTTTGTAAAATATGCATGACCCATTGTCCTTTTGGTCAGTTCTGCTAAATGAAGCAGGCCTCATCCCAGCCGTCACCGTAAAAGAGCAATTTCTTGTTTATATTTTATGATTTTGAATACAGAGAAGAAAGGTTTATTCAAGGTGCGGCCAACTCTTATTAGCACGAACCTAACTTCTGTTTCATTCAGACCCAACTTGGTGGCGTAGTTGGCTAACGCGCTAGTCGTGTTGAGCTCAACCACCGAGAACGGGGAGATTGAGGTTCGAATCTCGGTCGGGTGAACAGGGGGTGGTTTTTCCTAAATGGTTTTCCACTCTCCCTCCACACAAATGCGGGTTCACTTCCTCTAAAGTCAACCCCAATTCCTAATCCATTAGCGTAATTAGTACTTAAGCGTATAAACCGAACGGGTAGTAAGACGTGGTGCTAAATTTTATTATTGTTTCATTCAGACGAGTTGCAAGGCCTTCCTTCATATCGATGTAAATTACAATAATTGCATCAAAATGCGGGAGCGATAGGACTCGCATATTCGTGGGTGATTACACAATGGCCCAATTTGTCGGATTTTTAGAGCAAATTAAATAAACAAAATTTAATGACCCTCCTAGATCATAATTCGAAGGTATATGATGGAAATTACATTTTAAAATATATGATGGAGGTAAAAAAATGGACTCCAGAGCTCATAATAAACGGTGGAAAATCAGGTCCAAGCCCTATGACATGCTCCACTTTATTGACTCTCTGAACTTTCTACCAATGGCGTTGTCCAAGATGCCCAAAATATTCGGCTTTAACGAGTCCTTAGCCAAGGGACATTTTCCCCATTTTTACAATAAAAAATGGGGTATAGGTGTTCTTTGCAGCTAAAGAAGGACTATGGCATCGGTGAAATGTCAGTTGAGGGAAAGGAGCACTTTGAGAAGTAGTATGATGCACTGGCCAAAGAAAATTATGTCTTTGATTTTAGTCGTATTGCGTGAAAGATGTAGAGATTATACCAAAGGCCTGTCTAAAGTTTAGAGACATAATTATGGAAAAAGCCAAACGGGATCCTTTCAGAGAGGCTTGTGCGATCGCAGGAGCAGCCATGTTGGTTTTCCCCCGAAGTCACCTTAAAGAGGATACCATTGGTATCATCCCTAACGGTGGCTACCAGTGTGCAGACCAACATTCACATATAACCGTTCAATGGCTCAGCTGGGAGGCCCATCAACACCAGGTCTCTATTCCTCATGCGGGCAATGTCCATGAGGAATATGTATTAGGGCCGCGTGTAGACGGCGTTGTTAAAGATGGAGATACCACCACCGGCTTCCAGTTTTGGGGCTGTTATTGGCATGGGTGCCCTCTCTATTATCCTGACAGGACCACCCCTGTCAAAAACAGCCGATACGAGACCATGATCCTGGTGGAGAACACGGCCCTAGAGATGTGGAAGTGTATGTTTATTGTAATGAAACACATAGACAAGGATTTGAAACAATTTATACTCCAGCACAAGGTGTACAGCAAGGAGGAGTCTTTCAGTCTCAGGGACAAACTCTTTGGCGGGCGAACAAATGGTATCAATCTCTTCCATGAAGCAGACCTTTTTTGTGGAGAGAAGATCAAGTACTTGGACGTGTGTTCATTATAATCTTACGTTTGCAAGTACAAAAAAATCCCATCGGCCACCCCAAAATTCATTTGGAGCCAAACTGTCCGTCTATAGATCAAGTAGAAGGTATAGCCAAAGTCACCGTGACGCCTCCATGGGATTTATTCATGTCAATATTGCCCACACTAATGCATGATAAGTTAACGTTCATCTTATACAGGAAATGCGGGGAGGATAAGAACCAAATCGTATGTCAGCAAAACGACAATAAAGATCGTTGGTTGACAGGCGTCTGAGGGATTGACAAGATCCGGAAAGACGTTTAGAAAGGCTACACCGTTGAAGCCGTACACGAAGTGTGAGAGTACAATGTATCTGTTTATGATCATCAGGCAAGTTCTGAAGGATTGTTTCACGGGTACATCGATACTTTTCTAAAAGTTAAACAAGAAGCCATTGGATGGCTAGAGTGGTGTACTTCAATAGATGATAAGTTAGCTTATATTCAAAATTAAGAAGAAAGGGAAGGGTAAAACTCGATTTTTATTGTTTGTAAGAACCCTGGTCTATGCACAAAGGCTAAACTTTATTTTGAATTCACTATGGGGAAAGTTTAGGCAAAGACCCGATTTTATACACGTAGCCATTGTAAACGACTATCAGGGCATGCATAAAGTAACTGACATATCCGTACATCACTGTGGACAGCGTCATTAACGTCAATGGAGAGGTTATGTTACTCAATTACAAGGATGCACGTGATGCGTTGTGCCTTTACTCCAACACGAGTGTCGCTGTGCCATGATACACTACTGCTATGGCTAGGTTGCACTTATACAGCATCCTTGAGAAATTGTGGAACCACGTTTTTTATTATGATAAAGATAGTGTTTTATTTACGGAACGCCACTGAGATTGGAGTCCGCCGACCGTAGACTTTTGTGACCTCATTGACGAACTTCAGGATTACGGCACGGGAAATATATTGTTGCCTTTGTATCTGGTGGCCCCAAGGATTACACGTAACAAGTTTGTTTTGGTGGCAATCCTGCCAAAACATAAGTGGTCTGAAAGGTTCGAGAGATCACCATAAACTACGGCAGCCGGAATGACGTTAATTTTGACGTTTTGAAGGTGATGGTTACCAAACAGGCTGCGGATAGTTACATACAGAGGCCGCACAAAATTGTATGAAAATATCTAGTGAATATATTTACCGTTTCGCAGACTAAATTCTACCGGCCCATGTACACCAAAAGATGGATAACTGATTATTTAAATACGTTGCCGTTTGGGTATCAGAGTCCTTGTAAACACCGCTCGCCACGATAAAAATATGTTCATTTAAACGGGTCAAATGATCATATTTTATTTCTTTCATTCTAGACAGTTCCACTGACATAACATTTTTCAATGATTTGAGTTTTTCATATTTTTTTTCATGGAAAATGCATACTTTTTAGTTGCTGTATGTTATGTACCCGGAATACTTTCTTTATATTTATTATATCCACCATTACAAACTTTAACCTTCCTGATTACTTCTAGTTAAATTTAATTATTAGTTTTTTATATAGATATTAATTATTTTTTCTTGTACATCTTTTCAATAGAAACCATTTATATATATATATATATATATAATATATGTATTTATTTTAATTTTCCTTAAATTGGACTTTCTGACGTTGATTAAATATATTTTTCCGAGTTATCTAGTACCTAGGCATATATTCCCAATACGACCTCAGAAATATATTGTTTCCTTTACACAAACACATGTATACTCTTCATGATGTGAGCTATATTATTTGTAAAAAAATATTCTAAAACTTGTATTTGTTTGAATAAATACTCCAAGTTTTTTTTCATGGTTTGAACTATATTTGTAAAACTTTTATTTGTGTAAATAAATACTCTAAAATTGTTATGTTTGTGTTATAACGTCTATACCCAAACACCCCTCCCTCCTATCCTATAAATACAAGTCCATTTAGCTTATAAGCTCAGTCTCAAATATTAGAGACAAGATGAAACATCCATTTTCGGTCATCATCAGTGGTCCTTCCGCCTGTGGAATGTCACATTTTGAAGCCGACTTTATCCGTCACTTGGATACAATGTGTGACTTTAAATTTCAAAAAATCACCTGGTACTATGCTTTATGGCAACCGGGATTTGAACAGGATGGGCCAGGTCCCCACGTAATATTCTGTATGGGCTTGCCGGAAATGGATGGCGACTGTAATGAATCTCCACAGCTGATTATCCTGGACGACCTTATGCGTAAAGCCAACCAAGTGATCGTCGATCTTTTCACCAAAGGAAGCCATCATCAAAATATTGGCGTCATGTACTTTACACATAATATATTCCACGAGGGTAAAGGCCAAAGAGACATTTCCTTAAACGCACACTATATCGTGCTTTTTAATATTCCCAGGGAAAAACCTCAGGTACAACACTTTGCACGCCATGTCTGTCCTGAAAAACTAGGTATTTTACAGGAAGCTTACACTGATGCTACAAGTACTCCCCAAGGGTATATATGGTTAGATATCAAGCAAGGTACACCAGAATGGTTCCGATATAAAACCCGCACAAATGTTGGGTGCTGCGTGTACCTACCACGCTAAGTGTATATAAATACCCTCACTTCCCGATTACAGATCATTTAATAACAATGAGTCCCAAGGTGTTAAAGCAAACCCGTCTGTTGCGTGCAATGCATCGCATTAACCCCTAGTAACGGGTTGCCTTGCAAAAAAGAAAAGAAAAGTAACTGATTGAGTCTGTTTGCGAGTGTGCCTACACAGCTTTAAAAGTGAAGGTGCCTTTGAAAAATGCGCAGAAGACAAAGTCACGTGCTCACAAGTAGGTTTTGCGGAAGCTGGTCAAACTAGGAGAGTGCTGGAAGAAATAGAGACAACTACTCGTTCAGAAGAGAGGAGCATCTCTCCCCTTACATTTAGCTCCATTAATCAGTGGTGTCCTCAGTTCCTTATTCAACAAAGATATAATGGAACACACAAAAAAGATTATATTGGTGTCCCCGAGATCATTAAACTATTACAAACAACACCACCAACAAGTGGCATCGGCCACAAATCTAGGGGTCTCCGAGATTGACAAGGAAATTGAAAAAAATACTCGCTTCAAAACTCGGCAAGTCTAAATGGACTTTATACCAACATGTACTGCAGCGCTATCTGCACTTCAGTCAGCACCCTCCATTGTCTGGAACTACCACCACAACAACCCCTGAAGTTTCTGTACTTCCCATCCCTACAGTACTCAATACTGTACTCGTACAGGCACTTAAATGAAACCAAACTTTTACAAGAACATATTATTTTCTGAGACCGTATATCTTGGGACGCAAACAGGGAAGTGAGTATTTATGATACGCCTCTTTGTGGATCCAATAATGTCAATTTAGTCAACGATCTGGTCAGAGCAAGATGACACAGTGAGCCGTTGGGGTGGCGAGATTTTCTCACGGTGCTCCAAAAAACTAATGTCCAGAAAGTATTTATTGCAAGCCCGAAACGCTTGGCACCCATTAAATTTCCAACGCCCGTACCCAAACCACTTGCATTGTCACAATGCCCTAAAGTTTGGACGAGAACAAGTGGCTGCCTTTCAGAGCTTAATGGACCGTTTAGCCGACATCCACTACGATGCTTCTCATCCTGCAAGGTTTGCAGGGGCTGCGTCGCTCATAAAGGCATCTAAGGAAGATCCGGCCAAAGTACAAGAATGGCTTCGTGCACAGGATCCTTATACACTACACAAACCTGTGATAAAAAAAGTTTCCACGCAACAAGTACGTGGTGTCAGTCATTTACGATCTCTGGCAAATCGAACTCGACGATATGCGAAGTCTCAGCAAATACGACGATGGTGCCGTGGACTTTCTCATCGTCATCGACGTGTTTAGCAAGATGTCCTGGGTGAGGACACTTCCCTCCAAAAGGAAGGATTATGAGGTTCTTCTTTCAACACATTTTCAAACAAAGTGCCCGTAAACATGTAAGTTTACAAATGTACAAGGGGATAGAGCTCACGGCACGTCTAGTCCACCATTTCATCAATATAGAAGGCGTGTATTACTACACCCCCCACAATCCGGATGTGAATGTGGACATCGTGGAACGATTCAATAGAACTCTAAAAGGGCACCTGTGGCGTACTTTACAAAAAATGTGCACGTGCTTGTGATATGTGCACGTCCTCCAAGACCTCATCGACGCTTACAACGGTACAAAGCATTCTAGTATCAAGATGGAACCTGCAGACGTTTCAGAAACTAGCGTGCTTCAAGTCAGAGATAATCTGTACGGCAAACGGCACCCAAACTCACATAGTAAACCAAAACTCAAAGTCGATGACACGGTGCATATTAGCAAATCCAAAATGATGTTTAAAAAGGTCTACGAAAGCAATTGGAGCGAAGAAATTTTCAAAGTTAGCAGTGTTGTGTTGCGAGACTCAGTCGTCTATAGGTTGACCGATCTTGTAGTTGAGGAGGTGGAGGGAACGTTTTACAAAACCGAATTGCAACACGTACCTCTTCCCAAAACTTTTAAAGATGATAAAATATTTTGTGTCAAGGGTAAAGGCTACAGAAAGAAAGTGTACGTCCAGTGGTTCAGGTTACCCCGCCAAGTTTAGTTCTTGGATTTCTGCCAGTTACGTCAGTGTACTACAATGAATGATCAGTTTTACATCACTTGTCGTGTCAATCGCCTGCAGAGAAGTTGATAATAAAGACCCTCGGCTAAAAAATTAGCTTCAAACTTATACATCCATAATAATACGAATAGACAGTTAAATTACCGCGATTTGACCTTTTTGTGAGGTTGTAGAATTTTATAGAAAATGTTCGGCTTTTATTAAATATTTATAATTGTTAAATATAGCTTATATTCATTAAAATATCTCACATCACAGTAATTTAAAAGTATGGGGCATTTTCCCCATTACGAACCCCCTCTCCTTCCTAGGTATTTTAAAACGCTATGTGGGATCATGCTTATATTGAAGTTATTCTAACTTATTTATATATAAATATACATAAAATAATAAAATTTAAATACTAGGTTTGTATAATTAACTAATTTTAATTTCTATGTTTAATTATCTCTTAAATGTATGCTTACTACAACATTTTCCCCTATTTAAATAAGACCTTAATGACTAACGTATTCGTTATAAGCTACTGTGAGAGATATATTCCTTTTTAATATGGTAGGCATACCTTTCAAGGTTGTGACACATTTTCTCCTGCCCAAAGTCACCATCTCGTTCGATTTTATCAATATTAAGCTTATTTTTTGCATAAACTACAAAATAGTAGGATCAATACTTAGGGCCAGTCTTATGACTCCTGGATAAATACTAATATGGTAGATAAATATTTCTATCTGGTGGATAAGTTAAAAGTGCGTCTTATGACTTCCAGATAGCATTAATCTGCCAGATAAAATCGATACTGAGAACATCGGCTATATGCCTTTGTGCTAATGCTTTATCACTGAGCTAACCGGGTACGTCTCGTGCCCAGAGAGGGGGATGGGCTAGCAGCAATGGATCCTAAACTATTATTAGTCTAGCATTAGTACGGGGTAAAATATCGCAACATTGTCCATGGGGCTCCAGGAAATGGGCGGGCCTTTCGGTAGAATTTTTTTTTAGATGAGGTAGCTATACAATTAAAGTTTGACAGACATGTAGAGAGAGAACTCCAAATAAGCAAATAAATCAGTTGTAATTGATACTTTGGGAAACAGGGGAAAGGGGGCAGAAAAAACCTAATTAGGTGAGGCATAAAACTGAAATTTGCCGGGAATATAGAGGGCTTGCTCCAGTAATAAAATAAGTGTTAACTACTGTATTTACTATTTAGAAAAGGGCCTAAAAATGGGTCAGGGTATATTAGGTTAAAATCTCTCCAAAATAATTATAAACTCTTTTTTTCGGCATGGATGAAAATTTAAATGGGCCAAGTTTGTAAAAGGACCACTCCGAATAAACATAAAATCTGGAAAGTTTCAAATTTAAAAATAAGGGGTGGGAAATGGCTAATATAAAAAAACAAATGTTTCGTTATGGTAAAAAAAATTAATTTTGTAGAGGCAGACGAAAAAAATCTAAAAATAGATGTCTACAAAAACTAAAGACTATATTGAAGGGGATCCATTAGCTTTGCAATAACAAAGCTAAGATCAAAGAATAAGCTAGCGCCTTACTAGCAGCTACATAACAATTAAAAATATGAATAAATTCTGGTGGCACGGTGAACCATGATGCTATTTAGAAAACGTGGATGTCTACTATTCAATATGTTTCTGTAGCATAAGATATTTTTTATTTAAGCTCGTTGGTGAATATTGTATGCTCTTCTATCCAAAATATTTCTGTAACAATGTCTATTAGTTTGTTTATCTTATTTTATGATCGTGTTTAGTTAAATATTGCATTTTTAATAAATTGAATTTGTTTGTGCACCCAATTTGTGAACAAGGTAATATTTTGTCTCAAATATTTTATTTTATGATTATCATGATTGGTTTATGATTGCCATAGCTATCTCAGGATTGTACATCGAGGAACTATTAAAAAGTGGACAGCCGGATTTCGAACTTTTTGATTTGAAATAGTTTTGATGCTGTTTAACCGTTCTATTACACTTGTCTAAAACCTAGAATGTATATGTAAATAATCCATTTAATAATTTTATCCGTCCCACCAGATGTCGTTGGAAACGAATTGTTATGTTTAAGTGTGTGTAAGTGCAGGCCC
Organism: Timema bartmani; assembly: GCA_902151455.1. Classification (NCBI taxonomy): domain Eukaryota; kingdom Metazoa; phylum Arthropoda; class Insecta; order Phasmatodea; family Timematidae; genus Timema; species Timema bartmani. Next base: position 14,046 of record CABFWB010004963.1, read on the forward strand.
CAATTATTATAGTTAAAAGTACATTCAATTTCATGAAATTATAATCAGGATAAGGGAATCGAACCGGGGACATTTATCGTTGTGTGACAGTTATTTATGCTATATTTAGTCACATAATATCCTGATAAGCTCTTATATATTATTTATGTAGGTGATTGAGCCTATATAGGTTACATCTGTTGAAATTACATACGAAAACAGTATAGTTTATCATATGAAATAAATAGCCTACATTGTATGAGCTCATTTTATAATATTTGGTAATAAATCATGTATTTAGCTAAAAACATACATCTCTCTACTAATATGTTTCTATATTTGACTCGAAAGACCCAAATAAAATAATATTTAACCAAAATAGTTGCATATTTGGAGGCCACTGATAAGAAGTATTATTCATATCACATTTAACCTATTGCCGGTCATAGGTGGGTTCAAGTTTAGATCTCATCTGGATACTCTTTTGGTTTTACAAGAAATAGAAGCGCATAACTTAAAAAGTTTTTGTTAAAATTACCACAACATGCCAAACGATGAAAAGCAATTTTGTAGTCCCCTTAGTATGTTTATTACAGGGATTACTAATTACTACCTGTATCAGTAAGCACGTGGTCTCCATGGTGTGAGACCGCAAGCGATCTATACCAACCAAGTAGCTCCTCAACTGTCCTCACGAGGCTGAGTTGACCCCGTTCCAGACCCACTGCTTCACAGACAAATTCTGAAAGTACCAGGGATCGATCCCGGGACATCTGTATCTGTGTTTTTCTATGAAAGTGTTCTTCATTTGCTGAATTCTAGTAGTGTCAAACCCAGTGGTTCTCAAACCCTGTTCCGCGGTCGAAGCCATTCGGAATAACTACATATTCTGTGAAATAGCTGTCTTTTATAGCTTAATAAAGAAGTGAGAGTGGGAAATTATCCAAACTCAGTAAATCCAGCCGGGATTCGAGTCTTGACCTCCCCATCACCGACAAACCAAACTAGACGAGCTTGATGTTTAGTTCGTGTGCCTATCGATGGGAGTTGAATAATATTGCTGATAAGTTTGTTATATTAAGAAATCCTATGACTGCTCTATATACAATTTTTTGGAAATTAATCATTTTATTAATAACTGCATATCCCATCCGAAAAAAAAATTAGAAGTGTTGAAATTTTTAAAAAGGAACATTCTTCATTTATTTAATAACGTTTGAATACACGAACGAGTTCCACCATAAAGTAGAGCAGAAAGAAGTCATGTCTTCCACTTCGGTGGGTTAATGGTCCAGGCCAGGGTGTCAGTCTCGCATTAGACTAGATTGACAACGTTGGGGAGATGGGGTTTTGAATCCCATTTGGATGTAATGAGGGTGGTTTTTCCTGAATAGTTTTCAACTCCCCTGCAAATCTTGGTAATTTACCTCTAAATTCTACCTTCCTTATCCCTAGCAAATTAGCATAATTAGTACATATGACGTGTAGCTCGGATAGGTAGTAAGACTCAGTAGCAAAAAAATCAGGTACACAGGTTATTGTAGTCTAGAAAAATAGAAACACAAACTTACCCTATATTCTTTAAAACTGAAAGAACATTTTGGCTTCAACTCGAGCAAAACTTATCAATAGCTGTGATGTGAGTGGTCTGTCAAAGAGACCGCAGGCTCCTTCTCACTTCTCCCCTTCACCGTGTACTCCTGCCCAGCAAGTTGTTTTTCTTATGTTCAGAGCCCTGCGTTTGTGGAGATCGCGATAATTCGCGAATGTTAGATATGGCATTTTTTCTTTCTGATGTTCACATTTCAGGTTACCCTGATTTCAAATATATGCTCAGAATTGTCGCGATAATTCGCGAAATCGACGTTTTAGTGCGATATTCGCTATTTTAAACGATGTCCGCGATAATCGCGATTTAGTCGCGATTTTCGGCATCCGCAGAACCACAATGAAAGTGGATAACATTGTTACCAGCTGCATGTTGCAATTTGGTGATGTTGAGTAGTTATTTTGTATTTTTCTAGCCTAAATTGAGATTTAAAAAAATAGTCACAATTTTTGTGAAGTAACAAGATGATTTTTGTGTAATATTTTGTCTTTGTGACT